>JAFBJQ010001181.1:48997-159649 GCA_016785345.1 Trinectes maculatus
GATTAGGCTGTGGACAATATGAAGTTATGGCATGTCTAAATGGTATGGAACTATTGACCAATATTGCCATTTCTGATTCAATTTCCTTTCAAATTTCACTTTTACCAATTTCTGACAACATATTTGCAAACCTAATCACATTCCCATCATCCTCAGCTGGACTTTATGCTCAATGATAAGAGGCAAACATTAGCAGGCTAATATGCCAAGACAATGACTAAGGATAAGGAAGCCATTTGTTTTTTTTAAAGAACAACCATGTGTTTATTTATAATTTTATTTATGGAGTGCAGCTCATTTCCCACATTACAGGAAATGCTGTCATACATTACTATGACCACTATAATCTATACCCTGGCAGTAAACATATACTATGTATGGATGTTTGAAATGAAAGGTCACCGTGAAGCTTCAGATTCATAGCTTGTTGTGGTTTTGTCGACCTTGATGTGTATCTAACAATGAGTTATTGAAGATGTGACTCATCACTGTGACATTTTTCGCAGACCGGCAGCCACGCTTAGTCACTGCCTGAAGTGATCAATGAGTGATTACAGGAGTCACACATTAGTCAGACAGATCCACATGTTTTCTTGGATGATTGGGTGGTTTGTTTTAGATGTTTGAAGTTTTCTAAGGTCACATATTGAGTCTCTGCCATCCACAGTTCCAGACTCTTTAGATTATACTGTAAAGCCCTGTAAAAGAAAAGAGATGGAGAATTTTCCTCCAGGAGTCACAGTTATATTGGACAAAAGCACATTTATATCTATATCTATATCTATATCTATATCTATATCTATATCTATATCTATATATATATATATATATATATCTATATCTATATATATATATATATATATATATATATACGAGCAGCATTTTCTCTTTATATTCATAATTGATATTTTCAAGCACTGTGATGTCAGGGTCTGAAAATTTGAATTGACATTCATGCACCAGAGGCTTCCTCAGCAGCAGAGAACATCATGCTGAGTCTCTCAGAGTGGCGTCACTCTCCCCTGCAGATCAGGGATGAAACCAGCATCCATTACAGCAGAGACTCTCGCTGTGGCACACCTGAGCCCAGGCACGCAGGCAAACACTCGGATACAATGCAGAAGTCTCGCATTTTTTTAATAATACCTACTATCCCCAATGGATCGTTTTATAAATCCTGCATTGTCTATCAAAGTTAAAAAGTTAAAAAGTTAATTTCTCATCCAGTCCGACAACAAATCATGAAGGAACATCACAGCCAGGGAGGAGAGAACAATAAAAGGAAAAGTGATCAAAAGGATAAAAGTGAAAGAGGCAGAAAAAGAGGGTGGGGTGGGGGGTTACGCAAGAGGTGAGAGGAGGAGAGACGGAGATAGAGCACAGGGCCCTGGGGTGATATCTGTGTCTGCTCCTCCATTAGGGACCAGCTCACTAAGGTTACGTGAGCAAATAAGACACACACACGCAAGCTTTGACTGCATCTCTGCACTCTCTCTTTCTGTTTCAACACTGTCTCTCCCTTTCTTCTTCTTCATTCTCTTTTCATTCATTCCTCCTCGTCTGAACATTTATCTAGTCATGGTTGAGTGTATAGGAGTTGTTACCGATTGGCCTGGCCTGAACTCTTGTGCATGTGCAAGTGTTTCACCACAACTTGTTCCCTGCCACAGTGTCTTGGCTGCATTGTGTGTTGGCTCCATCCAAGATGATTGTGACTGGTTGAAGAAATACAAACAAGTCAGCTGCCATAATCATTCCACCATTATCTGCTGCAGAGCATTCTCCAATACTGCAATGGTCTGAATGTGTGTGTGTGTGTGTGTGTGTGCGTGTGTGTGTGTGTGTGTGTGTGTGTGCGCGTGCGTGTGTGTGTGTGTGTGTGTGTGGGTGTGTGTGTGTGTGTGTGTGTGTATATATATATAGAACATATACATGTATTTGTTAACTGAGAGGAGCTGGACCTGGATGCAGAGGTTTCAGTAATGTCGATGAGCCTGTTCTCCTCTTGACTGTATCACTTCATCCAACCCCAGCTAATGTTACACGCTGGCTAAAACCTTTTTGTCTTGTAATCATAAGTGAAAACAGGGTTATGTTGGATGAAACAACAGTTCTACATATCATGTTGTTTTATTTAGCATTTCACTGGATAGTAAATCTGATATTACTTTAGTAGCGACAGACATGGAGAAAGGGGTTAATGGAAATATGCTAATTGGCTAGAAGATGACTGGAATAGATGCAACAACTGGAGGATGGAAATATTCATATATGTGAATATGTTTGTGTGCAAGTTTCCCTTAGGTGCTGTGGCTCAGCTGCACGCCACATCACACACACGCACACACATGCACAGACACACACGTCTTCGCAATGCACTCAGTTGTTGCTGCATCCTTTGCTCGTAAACCCATAAACACCCCTCCTCTGTAACCGAATAAGCCATTACACTTCACTTAACCAGTTGGGTGCAAATCAAAGGAGGTCAGAAGGAGGCTGCGGCACCTGAGTCAGAATGAAGAGTGGCTAAGTGCTGCAGTTTTCTTCCCAGGAGGAGACCAGAGTTCAGTGCACATGAGCTTACACACAAGGTGCTAGATCTTCCATTAGGTCCTACTTTCAGCCAATGGCGCCATCTTTCCTCGCCTGTTTATTTTCTTTGATCCTCCCTCTCCTCCGCTGCCTTCCTCTCTTACAGGAAAACACTCTTCACAGACTTCCCAGCGGCACCCCTGCTTGATAGTTATTGCTACTGTCAGCTGCTGTGTAGTTCCTCAGGGTGAAACACTGGATTTGAGACTATTACTGTGGGGGTGGGAGGGGACAAGAAAATAGAGTGTTCCATCTGGCTGAGGGGCTTTGAAGTGCTATCAGGGATGTTTCAGAACAGAAGAAATGGAATGAATGAAAAAAGCAAAGCAAGGGTCACAGTTCCTGTCTGACCTTTTTCTTCACCGCTGTGTACTGGGGCAGATTTTGACGCTTAACACAATGTTTGGTGCAATCAGGTCCGGTGGAGCAAAGTGGGGACCGTGTCCTGCCTCAGGCCTCAGCCACCATGACTGTCTTAGCTTTTATCCTTTCTCTTTCCCTGCTGCTGTGAGCCAGTGCACATAACCATTAAGGTCACTTGTTTAAAGGGAGGAGCAAGATAGACTGGGATCTTACATTGACTAACGTTAAATGATGGTGTTAAAAACAAAACAATACCCTGATCATACATTTTCACCATCTATAAGGCAAACTAAATCTGTGATGCAAAAAAAAAATCTTAATGTCCACATAATGAAAACTTTTGCCTGTGACTTGTATTTGTGGCCCTATTCCTGTGTGTCACCATTGTACATGTTTTAGGCCTTTTATTGTCCTTTTAAAACGAGTCAGCTGGGAACAGGAAACATTGTTTCAGAAAATGCTCTGAATGTCAAATGGTAAATCTGTCAGCATCGTTATCACTGTAAACTCTGTTATGAGCCATGTGAGACACATAACATGTGAGGCTATAATATGAAACGTGCCTTTTGTCACACACATATTTATAGGCTTTCATCTCCAGTATTTTTCGGCGCATGTATTAGTTCTGTATGTGCATATAAATCCACATTTTCTAGTTGACGAACAGCTGTAAGAATGTGTAGTTTCAGTGCCGTAGCACATTTTATTATTTTTGCCACAGTCTTTCATTTGGTTCCGTTGTTTATTCGCTTGCCATGTGACTATTCCTGTTTTTTACATGATGGTTAATGTTTTTGTGGTTAGATCATAGCCCCTTCCTAATAATAGTTGTAGTCATTTAGGAAGGATGTCCACCCTCTGTCTCTGTGTGTTTTGCCAGTGAACTTGAGTGTCTTCTATTTGCACATCTTCTCTCTCTCCCCAATGGTCCCTGGTTGCTGAGGTCTCCCTGCTGCACGCTGCGTAGCAACAAGCCCTCATGTGACCACCCTCCTTTCCCCGCATTGTTGTAGATGGAAACTAAATTTCTTCTGGTGTTTGTGTATATGGAACAAAGTGACCCAGTCTTTTTGTGGCCGTATAAAACTTTACAGTAGAACAACGAGTCAGTCTCCACTAATGTGGATTTATACAGAGAAAACTACAATTACAAACTGGCAACTTGATATTTTTGTGTCGACAATCCTTTCTTCTCCTTCACCCGTTCACTGATTTGTCCCTTTTATCTTTTCCACCAGCATATCAGTGATTTATTCACTGCCTTCATTTCTATCTCCACCCCCCTCTCATCTCTCCTCTTCTCATCCCCAGTTCTTTTGTCTCTCTCTCTCTCTCTGCCTCTCCTCCCATCTCAACTGTTCTTGCTTTTATACATAGTTTCTCTTTGTTCCCTCTCACCACAATTGCACCACGCTCATCATCTCCCTATGCCTCACATCTACTTTCATTTCACTTTGTGTTATCACAGCTGCATTTGTGCATTCTCATACAAATGGGTAGTTTGGTTGGATCAATATTAATGGTCCCCCTGTTGTTAGGTAGGGAAGCATGCAGAGGATGAAGGCTCCTGTCTGTCTGCCTTTGTTAGAGCTATGAACAACATTTCCCCCACATACACGTTTGTGAAGCGTCAATATACGTGTCTGTGTGTGCCACGGTGGAAAAAAAAAACTGGGTCATGTTTACCTTGCACATGTGGGTGATGAGCCCCACTGGGAGCCTTTGCAACTTGCATTTCTAATTCTTGCTTTGCTCTTTTTCTTGTAAGTATATTTCCACTGAGTCTGCAGCCCTGAGCCGTTTCCTCTAACATTTGCTTTACTGATCTTGCTTTCATGCCATGGTTTGTCACTCCCTTCCTAGACATCTGCAACAGCTAGTACAGGCCAGTGTGGTGATGTGCATTTCTTATTTCCCTCTCACTTTGACACTGATCTTTGAGCAAGAAACAGACACAGGTGTGTACTGTAGGTGATCAGCAGCTGCATAGTTACTCGATTTGTAAATACAAGTCAGAAATACAGCTCTGAATACTGACACGAGCTGTACTGGGGGTAATTCAAGGCCATGCACTGTGTGTGTGTGTGCGTGTGTGTGTGTATGTGCGCGCGCAGAGGCAACCTCCATTGATTTCCTGCACCACCCAGAATCCATTAAATGAAAATAGTCCTGCTGCTTGGTTTGATTTTGTTTTACCGTGTCTTTCCCTTCCCTGGAACTACAATGAATCGAAGCTCTGCTGAATCTCATGCACTGAGGTGCGCATACAAGAACATGTGCACACACATGCTGTCACTGAGTTGATTGGTATCAGCAGCAGCAGCTGGAGGCCGACCTGTGTGCGTTACAGTGGGCTTAATGCAGCTTCCGAGAAATAGGTTTAAGGCAATAGGACAATGTCAGGATGTAATTGATCCCATTTAGGAAGCGTGACAATATCAGTCAGTGGACTTGCACTCCATTGGCATGCGTGCTTAATTTCCATAAGGCTTGTTATTGATCTGATTGATCTTGCCATCCCGCGTGCAGTTAGAATAATGAAAACAGATTGATGAGATGAGACAGTGCTGACAAAGTTTTGTGACCTTATTGTAATATTTGAGATCAGATCCAATGAATTGAAATCTTTAAGTGGATAGTAGATCACTGGTAGAAGCCAACTGGGGCGAAATAGCCGAGTGTGGGCTGCTGGCAGCTAATAAACAATCAGCTGACCCCAGGTGGGAACGAAGCACTACATGTTTCTTGTATCCTGTCATAACTGTGAAGACCTCTCAGTGCAGAAAACAATGTATGAAAGAAGACTGTGTCTAATCTAAGCTGTTACTAATCTAATGTTACTAATCATTCTGTGTAGCTCTTCCACCCCATATCTCTAAAACTGAATTTGATACTTTTTGTAATGTGCATAGAAATGGATAGTAGCTTTGCACAACAGCCTGATAATAGAGGAAAACAGAATATGATTTGACTGGTGAACAACTTGCCAAGGTGGTCCAGTGCTAAGTAAAGATGACAGGTGTTAACACTACCACATGCATTGTGTCTGTGTGTTCATATCCATAGGAAGTTGGGATGGGGACAAAGAATAGAGGCTGGTTCATGTGACGCTGCGGTGTTTTATGCATTTTGAAATTCATCTCATTTTATTTGTGTACGGGTTTATTATTAGTAGTAAATTAACATTGTCTTGTAATTGTCTGTTGCGTTATTCCTGGATGATCATCCATTTTTAAATCACTAGATAAAATATTCACTTCTAAATGTGGTATTTTAGTAATTACGGTGTTTCCCTGTCTACCAGTCTCACAGCGTCTTTGCCTGTGTGCCGTCAAGTGTTGATCCCATCTCAGGCCACTCACGTCTCTACCCTGCCAGTGTGTATGTGTGTGTGTGTGTGTGTGTGTGTGTGTGAAGATGGTGCATCCCACTCACATGTGAACCCATGTGACCGCTGCTGAAAGGAGATCGGGGGGGGAAACCAACCACTCTCTTCATCTGGCAGCGAGGATGAGATGTAGCCGTTTGCATTTCGTTTGTTCTCTCCTCTCTGTTCTCACTCGTTTTTTTTTATTATTTGCATTCATTTATGCCGCTCACGTCACCTTGGAGAACAGGAACGCACTGTGCCCTGCATGGTTCAAAAGCCTTTGAACACGTTGTGCCGCTGCAGTGTGATAACACAATAAGTGGCAATATGCTTAATTCACTGACCAGCGGAGAGTGAATCTGGTACAGGGTCATTTGCTTTACCAACGTGTGTTGGAGTCCAGTCACCAGTCATTACCTCATATCGTGGAAATATTCTTACAATCCATGTTATCTTTCTGGAAACTCTTTTTTCGGCTCCCATCTTTCTCCTTCTTCATCCTCTGTCGTGTTGCGGCTAATCTCTCCTACTTTACCGCTCCCTCATCTTTTCCTCCCTCGTCTCTTATCTCTGCTGAGAGAAAGCAGACAGGGATGGATGACTGAGGAAATTGAATCCTTTTTATCGCTGCTGTGTTTCCACAGTGACCCAAGCGTTTGCACGTGTCTGCTGTTCCTGCACCTATAGAAACAGCTGTGCACAGATGTGACCCTCAGATACAGTTTGTTTTCCCTTAGTAACTTGATGCAGTGTTGGTAATGCGACTTCATTAACAACAATGTTATTTTCTCTCTCTGTAGTTGTCGTGCAAGCAACAGGAAAAGTCTGATCCTAACCACCACTTCTCCCACACTGCCACGCCCACACTCTCCTTTGCCCCTCCCTGGTCACCTTGGTAAGTACAATAACTCATCAGTTCATTTCATGTAATGCACAATAGGAATAAACCCAAAATGTGGAATTACTCCTTTATTTAACTGCCTACAGTTTGATGTAAATCATAGTTTCTTCTTTTCTTCTTGTTTGCCCTGACTTGAAGCTACAAGAACTTGACAAAAGTGCTTGCAGTTGTTTTTGCTTTGGCTGCACTTACAAAGAAAAAAAAAATCCACCAATCGAATCTCTCAGTCTCATAATTTACAAAGCATTTCTCTGTCTAAAACCCAATGTTGGGTCTTTATGGTTTGGGAAAAAAATCAAAATCAATTTCACACCATTTTACCCTCACAGACTCGGCGTACAGTAATAATGTGAATAGTCATGTTGACAAATTGAACTCAGAGTCAGATGAGGATGAGTCAGTTTTGGTGCCAGAGCTCACGGAGGAAAAAGAAAAATTGAAGCATGTCAATGTGTCTCTCTTGTGTCTCACATTCTGTATGTCTTCCTCTCTTCCCAGGAAGCAGCCCTCTGGACAGCCCACGGAACTTCTCTCCAAGCAACCCGGCGCACTTCTCCTTCGCCTCCTCCAGAAGGTCCCTGCTTTATATCAGCTCGTATATTGAGTGTGATTTTATGAATTTAACCTCGCAGAGGGACAAAAAGTGAGAGAAAATGGAAAAAGGAGACGAGACAGTGTGAGACTCGCACATCCTGGGTGGTGGGGGAGCATCTCGCTGTGCCTGCAGGTTCTCTCAGCTTCCCAGGCTGAATCATAATGTTTAACAGGGCTACACCATTGTATTCACAGCACCTCTGTTTATTCATACTGCTGGTGTGAGGTGATGAGAAGGTGGAGTGTGCCTGTGCGTGGATAGCTTCCTGTGGAGGTGCTTAATTACACTGGAGTTAATATAAGAAGGTTTTTAGGTTGCTGAGTATATTTCAGAGAGAACAGCTTGTCTACACTCTGTCTATAAACCGCAGTGTATTTTGGCCAGGGCTTTTTTTTTTGGTTTGCGCAGAAAGCAGTTAATCCTATGAAAATGAATTTAAATGACTAATAGCATATTAATGGTGACATTGACAATACGCTGTCCCCAGCCATAATGCAAGTGCCAAAAAATGGTTTTATGTGGGGAAAAAGCTCAGTGATCTTGAATGAAGGAACTTGACTTGCACCATCTGTAAGTCAGGCCTTGTTGACCAGCATCCGTGGCTGACCTCTTTTATGCTTCTGTGGCTGATTGGAGCAAATCCCTGCAACCAGGCTCAGTCTTATTTTATGGACAGGAGATTACTTCAATCACAATGGGTGTTAATGCCCAGCCATCCACATGCAGTTATTTTATCCATTTTCTGAATAAGGCAAAAATCGTAAGACAGCACTAAAAGGCACACAGTGGTATGAACTGAAATAGATGAGCTTATAAAATATTGGTCTGTGATATAGTATGGATGCATTATAGCTGTAGGAGGGCAAGGCGTCACTTTCATGTGCTCTATAGGCAGAGATGTATACGAAGAGGGCCAGGTAGTTACCTCTGTGGACCCCCACAGTCAGACACAGGGTTGAGAATGAAAGCCCTGGGATTCTGCTGCTCCTGTAAATCCTCCGTCCTCATTTATTAAATCCGTCTGCCTGCGTGTCACTGTGTGATCTTGACATACAGAAGCACAGCGAATGAGTCCTCTGTGCTCTCCTCACTAAGGGAGCTCCACGGATAAACCACATGTGTTATATGTCATTTTTATATTAAAAAAACCCTGAAATTGAGTCTCTGCAGTGTACGTAAGTGGATATCAGTCTTCAAGGGTTCTATTATTATTATTATTATTATTATTATTATTATTATTATTATTATTATTATTATTATTATGTAGGTGATAAAAAACAGAGGTATCTCAGTTCAAAACATTTTTCTTCAACTTATATATATTATAATATTAAAGACTACTAACACAAAAGTTAATATTGCGTAGCAACAAACCTCACATGATCTAGTGTTCATGACATTATGTATTGTATGTATAGAATGTACAAATGTATACAGTATCTCACTGGGCCTTTGAATGATGTAACATTTGTGTTCTCTGCAGAGCGGATGGGCGGCGATGGTCTTTGGCCTCTTTGCCCTCTTCTGGATATGGCACTAACACTCCCAGCTCAACTGTAAGTAACGGCCCTCCTTTACCATCTCTCACACTGGGGTTTCATGTTTCCCAGGTAGTTTTGTTGTTGCCGGGGCTACGTATGTATCTCAACCAAACTCTAAACTCAAACTTACTAAAACTTGAAACTATTGTTTTATGAAAAAATAAATCCATATTGTGTCTTATCAAGTGGTAGAAGAGTTTGCAAATTAGTGTAATGCTGATATTTATGTATATACTACATATTTACTGGCCTATCAGGTATTATAGTATACAACACCTGATAGGATCCAGTGCCTGATCTCAGAAACATGATCATGTGAACTAGCTGATATGATTCTAGTTGTCACAGTAGCTGCCAAACCAAGTAAGGGTTGTCATCTTTGGTTGATTAGTATTTGGGTTTGCACAGTGAGTGGAGAACGTCCAGGTCTCATTCAGAGCATTTCAGGTAGATGCAGTTAAAATAACACAACATTCTCGTTTCCACATCTGTTGCCTCCTCCATTGCTCCAGTCCTCCAGCTCCTCACAGGAGCGGCTGCACCAGCTGCCCTTCCAGCCCACCATGGATGAGCTCCACTTCTTATCCAAGCACTTTGGCAGCACCGAGAGCATCACAGATGATGATGGCGGCCGCAGCTCCCCCCACATGCGTCTGCGCTCCCGCAGCCTCAGGTCAGCAGCAGCAGCGACAATGACAATGCACATGCTTGCTTTTTTTTTTATAACCTTTTCTTGTATTTTCATGTGAAACCATGAAACGTTATTACAGAAGGAATTAGTTAGCAAACTCTAAGTAGCCCAGGTTTTGCTGGGGCTATTGCTTTTCCCAGTGTTTGATGCTAGTGCAGTATGTTTTAGCAGTAGTCGTCCAGTGTTCTGTGTTGTATGATGCAGTATATGTACAAAAATAAAGTTAGCAAACTGACTCAACGCAACTAACGCAACTTTTAGCTGTGTTTTGCTAACTCTAGCTAACATTAGCTACCTGTTACAACCACATCAAGAGAGGAGGATGTTGTTTTTTTGTTTCAAAAGTTCATTAATTAATTTTATTTGTAAGTGTCGTTCAGGTTCTGACATGCGTTTGTTTGCTATGAACACAGTTTATAACTGTCGGTCTGTGTGGAAAACCTATCTTTTGTCTTTATCTTCATTATCTTTTTCATTTTAGCCCAGGCCGCTCTTCATCCTGCTATGATAATGAGATTGTTATGATGAACCATGTGTACAAAGAGCGTTTTCCAAAGGTAACACGCACACACACACAAACACACACAAACTGTAGATCGATGTTTAGAGTAGATTTAACTTTATTGTCAGGAATAAATATGAATATGTATTATATCAGTAAATATTTAAAAATACATGAAATTATATGAACAGTATACAGTATGTACAGAGTGTATATAGTTGCATCAGGTATTGCTAATGTTTAATATATATTTTAAAAAACTATATATGTATCAAAATTGTACAATGTTAGTAATATGATTATGATTATATCAGATAGTGCTATGATACAAATTGCTATAGACATATAGCGGTTATCCACAGTTTATGTACATTCAACACTAAGCACATAAGCATATAAATCATTAAACGTCAATCTTCAGCATGAGACTTATAACATAAATTCAGAACTCAAATATTAGAAAAAAATTATTCATTTATGATTGAATGTGTCCACAGATCTGTGTGTGCATGAATGTTTAATATCATACATCTATGGGGTTGTTAGACCATGGCAAACAAGATTATGTGACACCGCTAAGCCCCACACGTTCCCTCTGTCAGTGAGAATATTAAGTTTATCCACCAGTGCTTGTAAATGCTGGCACAGCTAGATAAAAAGCCATTTCCCCTTTGCTTCATTTTTCTCCCTATCACTCGCATGGTATTAAAAGGAAATAGGCTGAAAGCTTCCACAGTGATAAAATGTTGGCATTATAGTCCAGAGTTTAACTGAGGTAAAAGTTTTTTTGGCTTGTTCTCACACAAGTCAAATGGAAAGAAATGGACAGTGTATTGAAGTAAGTGTGAATCACACCATCTCGACAGCAGATGAAATTGCTTTCTGATCTTTCTGTCACATACATCTGGCTACTCTGGAGAAATGTAGTCAAAACATAACCCCGGTCCATTCCCTTTCCTGACACACTGGCCCTCTCCTTCAATGCTCTCCTTCCTTTGTCCCTCTCAGGCCACAGCGCAGATGGAGGGGAGGCTAGCTGAGTTCATCCGGGCTTTCTCCCCTGAAAACGTTCTCCCACTTGCTGATGGAGTCCTCAGCTTCATTCACCACCAGATAGTTGAGCTGTCCAGGGACTGCCTGGCCAAGGCCCGCGAGGGTCTCATCACCTCTGTCTACTTCTTTGAGCTGCAGCAGAATCTGGAGAAGCTTCTTCATGATGTGAGTTAAAAAAAAATAACATCAAAAAAGACCAATCAATACCTCCAATCAGACCCCGGTAATTGGAATTAAAATATTTTAAAAGATACAATAGGATAAGATTACAATAGTCTACATATACAGAAACAATATGTAGATATATAGATTGCATGTCGTAGTAATAAAGTGTATGCAGCGTATAAAGTGTGTAATGCAGATATACAATAGTATACAGGTCCTTACTGATTATGGAAATGGTCAGGTAATTAAAACTAGCAGTTTTGTACGACCCAGGTACTATTGTTCAAGCATCTCAAATAGTTCGTTAAGTTTGTGTCCTACTGCAATTTGCTTCACTATATGACAGGGTGGTGTTACCAACATATATATTGGCTGCTATACTCAGTTTGCTTAAACAAATGTGTTGCTTTTTTGTGTTTGCCCAATGTAGAAATCAGCACTGACATGTCCCTCATCCTTAGTTTGAAAATCCATCCCCTAATGGGTCGTTGTGACAATGCTGACCATTGATGGTGGTGGGATGTCTGTATTACATTTTGACCAGTTTGAGTGCACCATCTGGATTCTTACTGCACTAAATGTTTCTGTAATTAGTAGTGTGGGCACACACACAGAGTGTAAGCGGCTTATGACTCATTGCCCCTGGTTCCTCTGCAAAATAACATACACTTTAATGTTGTACCATTACAGACAAGAGAGTACTGTATACATTAGATTTATTTCGCATCCGTAAAATTAGAGCTTCAAATTTTCCTGCCTTTGTGCTCCCTCTTTGCATGAATCAATCAAATTCTCAATCAGGAAGAAACATCCCCCTCAGATCAGGTCTCTCTTTTATGAAAATCTGGTGAAATATAACATACCGCACCAGCTATATCAACAAATTGCTCAAAACTCATTCATGTTTATGTGTGGAAAAACTTCTGATGGCCTTAATTTTTATGACCTATGTAAAGGAGGAGGACACCTGATTAGTTTATGAATAACGGTCCATAAGCTGGTGGATGGATGAGTCAACAAAACACTGGTTTTCTGTTGATTAGCAGCATTGCGTCTTCTTAACATGTTATTGTTGTGTTGTTGACAAAGTATTAATACCTTTAAAAACATACCCAATAACATATTTCCCAGATCCTCATGAAGTTTGTTTCACCTAAGCCTAACTTGAGGGGGGATTTTGGGAAGAGACAAAAAAGGGAGACTCTTCAGTCAGACTAGACTTTTTTTCACATTTCTTTTTTTATTATTTAACTTTTTTTGCAGAATCTTGATGTGGATTGTGTGATGTGCGGAGGCGGGCGGGGTGTGATTTAGGAGGGGAGATAGAGAGTGATGGAGGTGGGTGGCTTGTAGGTAGAAAAAGTGCATTTTACTTTACCACACTTTCTGTCTATCTTGTGTCTTTGCCTTTGGTAGCCTTGTCTGCTTTCTCTTCCCCATCAGTGGCTTCGCTTCTAGATATTCAGTCCTTTTTCTCTTTGCTTTAAAACTGTCTGAGCTGTGATGTCAAGCAAAAAGAATTGTTTACATCTCTTGTATCTTAAAGCAGTAGTTTGATATTCTGTAAAATGATTCAATTGTGAAGATTTGTACTTCCATTTGGGTCTGGACATGAACCATGTAACATTTTGATTAGCTGTGGTTGACACCAGTGCCATAGTTAAGTTAGAGGACTATCATCCTTCTTATTTAACTCTCAGCACTGATGATGAAACTGATGAGCTATGTTTCCACAAAATGAAACAACTGAGAAATTTGAGAGATATTTCAAACTCCTACCTGTTGTCACACTCTGCACTCTTTTTTCTTTTCCTTGCTGGATTGATGGTGGTGGTCGGCAGGCAGTATTGATTGGCACTGATAAAGTCAGGGCTGCGCTCGCTGACAGTGATCTCACTCAGGTGCATTTGCTGTGTTGTCTGCGCACCATCACCTGCACCATTAAACCTCTGACCCTGACAGATGCTCATCAGATTCTTCCCAGATATTGTACTGGAAGAGACATTTACTGAGTCAAACAGCTTCAACTATACATATAAATGTACCTCATGTTTCTTTATCTGTATCTGTCACCACAGCGATACACATGACATCTTAACACACACTTACTAGTGGCTGTTGTTAAAGTCTGCATCAAGGTGGCTCATTGTGATGAATGGATGTTGAAGTATTTGGGTGGCAGTAATTCTGTCAGAAGGATTTATCACCAGCATCTGCGTGGAGATGCTGACAAAGCTCTCGATGTCATGGTGATAAGCAGGTTCAGTGTCTCCTGAGAGGTCTTGAAGTACCTTGTGAAAGATCAAACAAAAACACAACGGTAAGATCTGAATTGTTGTCATGTTAAAATTATAAAATCAGATGTTACTTTTTTTGAAAGAGATATTTTGCCTTCTTCAGTTCGATGATCTTGTGTCTGTCACAGTCCAAATATTTGGTTATAAGTGCTGGCTGAGAAAACGAGACATTTCAGTTAGTTAATTTGCTCCAAAGGCAGTGAATGGTACAGAGGAAAGAATGACAGATGGCAGAAAAGACACACAAATTAGTTATAAACATCTAAATGACGCTTGAACGATGTTTTACCTTAAATCTCCATTGTTTACATCCCATTTGCGAGCGTTTTTTTCTGAAGTACTGTTTCGTATGGTATCCTACATCCAGCATATGGTGTGGCGGCATCCCAATGGTGCTTATGATAAATCTCATCTGTGAGTAAAACACAGTGTTGTGAATTTGAGCAAACTGATTTTTAGTGATAAGGCAGAATTTATTATATTTCTCTTGATGGAATAAGTCATTGTTTGTCTCATTTAAAGATCTTAATAAAATGAAATCGGTGACCTTGCTCTGGGAACTCTCTCACTATTCTGACCCACTGTCAAGATATACAAAGACATTTGTGTAAAAGGGCATGCAATATGTACCAAATCATATTCATTATCGCAGGAGAAAAGAGGCTTGCCCATAGCAAGTTCAATAGCAATGCAGCCAAGAGACCATATGTCAATGGCCTCATTGAAATCAGTTCCCAGCAGCACCTCTGGAGATCTGAGTGGAGGCACAAACACAAAATATTACTGAACTAAAAACTGACGAAAAACAAGAAATACCAGCATACAGGACAGAAATGCCAGCAGGATAAGTAAGATGTCCTGTATGCCAGCAGACAGTACATCTTACTGTAACTGTGCTGACCTACCTGTAGAAGCGTGATTGAAGAGTCACACCCTTCCATGCCTGTATTGGATTTTTTATGGCGAGGCTGAAGTCAATGATTTTTACTTTTAGCGGCTGCCGTTTCTGGTCCACCAACATTATATTTTCTGGCTTCAGATCTGCATGAATGATGTTTGCGCTCTTCAGAAAATCTAAGGCTGTAGCCAGCTGAAATCATGACATCATGTACAGTAAAAAACAGCTTTGCCACAGTGTTAATTTCAGCAGTAACATCTATAGTTTGTTGGAAGCTGTTTTTTCCAGAAAATAGTTGCAGCTAAACAAAATCTAGTGTATTTTTCTACACAACTGCACACACAACAACAGGTTGACAGTAATAGATATTTAATTTATTAATCACCAGTCACCATCTGTTTATCTGTCCATGTCATGTTGTGTAATAACATTACACATAATACCAAAATGTACCTGTTGCAAAATGGGGCGGATCTCCATCAGCTGAAGACAACAATTTTGGTGCATCTGCATAAATTCATGCAGGTTTATATCCAACTTTTCGAAGTCTAGACAGTAAAGTTCCTTGTATCTGAAGGAGTCGTTGAACCTGATGACATTAAACTTCTCTGAGTTCAGCGCCTTTATTGTTTTAAGGATGCCCTCCTGGTATCAAAGGAGATGGAGAGGAATAAGATGAGAATGAAATGCATCTTTGAATTATTGTACATATGAAATGATAATACAGAGTTGGTGCTACACCTCAAGCTTTGCCTCTGTAATGTTGGCTTCACTTTTGGTGACTTTTAGAGCCACCGTTTCTTTTGTGGTCATGTTCAAACATTGGATGACGACCCCGTAGCTGCCACTCCCCAGAAGTGCCTGCACCTTGTAAGCTGTAGATGGGGAGGTGATCAGCTCTTGTTTGTTGAAAATCATTGGCTTGTTTTCCTCCATTCTGACAGATGAAATGTCTTGTCGATTCTCACACATGAGAGGAGAGTTAGAAAATAAATTCCGACCCTCAAACTTACATCTCGCCTCACTGTCATCCAGAGAGGGACAGCCAGTAGCCATGTTTATAGCAGAAATGTTATGGAAACACAGAAACGTTTCTAACTTTCATTGGACTCTTGTGTTGAAGGGACGAAGTTCTGTCATGTTTCAAAATCCTTTCGTTTATTCACATAACTGACATTGACCTTTGATTGTGTGTGTCCGTGTGACATCATACATCATCATAACATCAAAGCTACAATGTTCCTGAACACATGTGAGGTAATGTAGCAGGGCCGTAACCAGGATTTTTCAAATGCCGATGTATCCCCCCGCCCCATTTCACCCCCCCCCCCACACGCACACGCACACACACACACATCATCATCAAAAACACCCATCCCCATCCCTCCAAGAACAACAAATCAGTGTGGCTAATAACACACTTATTTTCATTAATGCCTTGAGTCATACCTGTTGAATTGTTACAATGTGCACAAAGTGTGTGATATTATCTGATTGGCTGACTAATGTAAACAACACAAGCAATACAAGCTATAACAATCAGTTGACAAAAAGTAGATCGAAGATTAGGGAGTGACCTGTTGAGCTGAATATCCTAAGTGATAGTAAGTAACTGACAATAATACTAATACTACTACTACCACTACTACTACTACTATTACTAATAATAATAATAATAATAGCCTAATAAAATCAGTGCCTAATACCTTGTCCAAATGTCAGATTATCTGCATCTCCTTTCATAAATGTTATAAGCCTACGTTTTCAGTGCAGGTAAGCACCTGTTGTACAACCTATTTCTCATTTCGCTGTTTCATTTTAACCGGAGACAGGCGCCACCCTCAGCCATATGTTGACCCAGATCCTGAGTGGGTCTTCTTAACTTAATTATAACTTGTGATAACTTGTTATAACATGGTTTTAAGTCATTTTCTATTTTCTCTCCTTCTCTCCTTCTCGGCCTCTCTGCGTTCTCTCTCTGTCAGGCCTTTGAGCGTTCAGAGAGCACTGAGGTAGCCTTTGTCACAGAGTTGGTGAAGAAACTTCTCATCATAATCTCTCGGCCTGCCAGGCTTCTGGAGTGTCTGGTGAGATAACACAAAACTTTTGGTATTATATTTTCACTGCATTGTTTACAAAGTTTCCTCACAGACCATTTTGCAGCTAATGTACCTCATGTCACTTTAAACAAATCGATTTTCTTTGAAAACCAATCAGTGCAGAAATTTATTTGTTAGTCCATTCTAAGCATTTAAGCAGTCTAGTCTTGCCACACAGCAGGGGTAGAAAATCAGAACAAGCAGACACTGACAGAGAATTTGTCCGGATTGGTCTGAGCGGTGAAAACATTTGCATTTAGATTAAAATTTTCTCTGCCGCAGTTCGACAAATACCAAACAGCGACCCCCTACTGCTTAGCTGCCATTCAGTGTGACTCAGACAAACTGTGACCGTGGTGCCCTTTAAAGTGTGTGTGTCTGTTTCTATATGTCCTTTATGAGTCACAGTGATGTGCTAGCTGATTAAAATGACAACTGAAACAGTGACACAGAGAACTGATTCATCAAACCACTCAAATTCTAATTTGAGTGGTTTCCCTACATTTTGATTACTTGTGTGGTCCATTGCTTGCACATGGCATCCATAGCAATCAGGTTGAGCTTATTGGAGTGGAGTTGCGTCAACAGAAACAAAACAGTGCAAAACAGTAAGTCAGCTGTAGTGGCAAGGGCAAATAGTGGCCAACCACTGTGAATTATTTCTTTAAGTCTACACAAATTGAACAAATAAGCTTTCTTTCTCAAGTGAAAATGTTTCCTGCGCTTAAGACGACCCTCTGTTATCCAGAGGCCCAGAATTACAGCACAAATTCTGCTGACCTTAGTTATTTGAGTTGAATAGAAACCTTGTAAAGTGTATCTCTAAATTAGGAATCCATACTAAATCATAATTCTAAATATTTTGTCAAATATATATTAATGCTAACATGCTGAACTTAGAGGCAGCCATGGTGGCTTTCAAATCACTGTTGACACTGTTGATAAAATATAGCAGTTAATATGTTAACGTTCATGAAGGAGTTCAAAAAATTGTCATTATGTCAACGTTATCAGTTCTAGTCTTAATGTCCTGCCTTTTAGGAGTTTAACCCTGAGGAGTTTTACCATTTGCTGGAGGCAGCAGAGGACCATGCCAAGGAGGGTCATCTAATGAAAACAGACATCCCTCGTTATATAATCAGCCAGCTGGGACTGACCAGAGACCCGATTGAAGGTGAGGATGTGACACAAATTCAGAATCAGCTTATAAAATGGTTTAACTACCTGCTGCTTTTGATTTAATCTTTTACATGTTTATCGGCAGATATGGTAAACCTTGATAGTTATGACAGCGAGGGACCCCTAACACCTGAAACAGATGACTCGACAGAGGTGAGACATGAATTATTCACTAGTCTGGTTACTTTTTTTTTTACCACATTCACCCATTAATTTCCTACCTTTGCAGAGTGACAGTATAAGGTGGTCCTGCCACCTTATACAGTCAGGTCCTTGTTGCCCTGACTGAAAATGTCTGCTTCATCGCCGAATGAGTTGGCAAACATGCTTTTATCCTTCTAATTTATCCAATATCTACTTAGGTACAAACACAGGATACCTCTTGTCACTTTGATAACCCGTGCCCTCTAACACATTGACAATTAAATTAATGAGCATCATCAAAGAAAAATACAATTTCCAATGCATAATACGGCAAAAGTTACACAAGGCTGGTAATACAAAAACTTTTTTTTTTAAAGTTGCAAGGACGGGAGCGGAGACACAAAAAGAGAGAAAGTAGTGCCACACACACACCTGCATGGACTCAGACACGGACACGCACCGTGTGTGTGTGAGACTAGTGTCGGAATATGACGTTTTTCCAACTCACCAGAGGCCTACAATCTTTTGTTTTTCTCCCGCCCACTTAAAATCAAACCGTGACTGGGGTCCAGGGGCCTACCACTATGCTGGACTGCACCAAGTGTGGGGTAAGTCTGAGGGTTTGGTTAAAGGTGGTGGTCCAGTCAGTAACTCTCCTTGTCAGCCTAGACCAGGTTACTAACACCTTTATCTTTTACGTCTGACATTCAGGCAGACACACTGCAGATATTGCCTTTCAGTGGGGAAGAGGTTGAGCCACAGCTAACTGTTACCTAGGAGGACAGATTCGAGAGGCACAGACAGCAAGTGGGGGAATTCCCACAATACCCAGAAGAGCAGGTTGAGCAAGAGCTTTCAGCTCCAACGGTACAAGGAGATTCTCTGCCCTTTGATCTTACACAAGAGCAGTGTAAAAATGCCACACAGAGACACTGTTTTAAAGAGGCAGTGGATGGTCATTCAGCTACTTACCTTGGGGAGTGGTTTCTAGTTGAGAATGACCTTCTTTACAGACAGCGAATATGGCAAGCTGCTAGTACTGCCTAGGTCCTGTAAGGAAAAAGTTTAGAGATTAGGCCACACAATGCCTTGGGCAGGTCACCTAGGCTTTATGAAAACATTTATGCGCATAGCCAAAGGTTATGGTGGCTAGGAATGTACAGCCAAGTGAAGGAGTACTGTAAAACCTGTCAGTATGCCAGTTGACAGCAGGGAAAGGTACTGCACCTGTACACCTTGTTCCACTTCCTGTTATCAGTACTCCATGCAAATAGGCTCAGCCTTGCTAAAATCTTTCTCACAGGTAGGCATCCCTAGGGAGGTGTTAACAGACCAGGGCTCTAACTTTATGAGTCATACACTCTCTCAGGTCTATCAGCTGTTAGGGATAAAGAGAGTAAGGACCACTTCCTACCACCCTCAGACTGATGGCTTGGTTGAGCGTTTCAACCAGACATTGAAGGGGATGCAGGAAAAGTTTGTGTCTGAGACCGGAAAAGACTGAGACAAATGGCTACTGTGTATGTTGGTTGCATACCAGAAGTTCCCCTGACCTCTACTGGTTTTTCACCTTTTGAGCTTCAAGCACAGGCAAAGGAGAAGGAATGGTATGAGCGGTCTGCCAGACAACGAAGTTTTGAGCCAGGGAAAGAGGTCCTGTTATTGTTGCCCACTTCTGAACACAAACTGTTGGCAAAGTGGCAGGGCCCTTATACAATTAAAAAGAACATGCGTCCTGTGACATATCATATCCAAATGCAGACTTTCCATGTAATTATGCTCAAAAATGGCATCCTCGTCCCACCCCTGCTGTAGTGGCAATGTTTGTCAATTCAATTTTATTTTCCAAATTTTGATGTTCATGACTCCAGTTACCACTACTATTGTACAACCTTCCTAGCATTACGCTTGACAACGACAAGAACCTAGGATTCTGCTGATGTCCAGTGTAAGTGAATCGCTCTGGTAGATCTGGTGGATTGCGCAGGTTAGTTGCAGGTTAATCAGTCAAAAACTGTCTTGCTCCATAGGCCATCGATCCCTGCTTCTACTGTTGTCACTGATTCCTGTATACAACAGTAGTGGTAATACATACATAGTACATACATCCATGTGGCTGTGTAGTGTAGTATGAGGTCATCACAACCCCAAAGGAAAGTCTCACATTAAAGCATTAATAGCCGATTACAAGTACATTGTCATCTTCAAAGGAAACCTATTGACTTGGCCAATATGGCTCCTACACCTACACCATCAGCGATCCAGTCAGCGCTCATTAGAACAGCGAGCGTGAAAGAGGAGCCAGTGGAGCAGTACTTACCAGGTCCAGGGGGTGAGCCACTGTAGGGTCTCAGCTACCTGGAAGAAGCAAAAAGGAGTTGCCTCAAATCTTACCCCTGAACTTGTTCCTGGAGGTGCCAGTTACTCATGTAACTCAGCATCGCATTACTCTGAAGAATCCCAAGTTAAATCTACAGGGTCCCAGAGTGCCTTCTGCCAGTGTTGAAGAGGGAGCAGCTGGAGGCGATGAGAGAACTGGGGTTATTGAGCCATCCTCCAGTCAGTGGAGCAGTCCAATCATCTTGGTCTCCGAAAAGGATGGAACCTTATGTTTTTTCAGGAAAGTGAATGGGGTCAGTTAACTGGACTTGTATCCAGTCCCAAGTATTGATGATTCCCCTCGCTTGGGGGGTGTTTAGGCTTGCTGGTAAAGCAATTCCCATTTTAACTGTTTGGAAAATAATATATGCTCAAAATATGTTTTGTCCTGTTATACATGTAAAAAACATACATGTTTTGTTTTGGATTTTTTTCCTGAGATTTTTCTCAGTGTGTTGTTTTTATTTTTCATTTTTCACTAGGCCTGTGCCTTTGTAAATAGTATAACTTGCTGCTTGAAAGGCAATAAATTCACCTGGGGCTACAAATCCACTTTTCTTCAGTTTTTTTGGGCCTTTGACGCTCGGCCAACCTTACAACCTCTCCTTGAATTGATGGGCAACTCCTCAAGCACCAACTGGCAGAAACTGAGATAAAATTGAAGAAAAACTCATAGACGGCAGCTTTACAGTTAAAATGATAAAAAAAAATAAAAATCACAATGATTCTGTTGACATTTGCTTGGTGATAAATATTTGACAACTGTAATTTTTGATCCATAGGGGAAGATCAGAGCAGTGAAACCACCAGGAGAAGCAGACTTCCAGACCATCAAGCTGATTAGTAATGGAGCATATGGGTAGGTAGAACATGAAGGTCAGTTATGAAGGTCAGTCTGCAAAAGAGAATGGGATTCATTTTTTGCAACTTTGAGTCTATTAGACTGGAAAATATTTTACAACCAACGCACAGGAGTGAAGAGTGAATAAAATGCATTCATGTGCCTCTGTCTGTCAGAGCTGTGTACCTGGTGCGTCACCTGGAGGGACGGCAGCGATTTGCCATGAAGAAGATTAACAAACAAAACCTGATCCTGAGAAACCAAATCCAACAGGCCTTTGTGGAAAGAGACATACTCACTTTTGCAGAGAATCCTTTTGTCGTGTCAATGTTCTGTTCTTTCGAAACCCGTCGACACCTCTGCATGGTCATGGAGTATGTAGAGGGTGAGTATGCTTAGGTGTGCGCAGGTTATACTGTAACAGGCTCCATGTAGGATAAATGTTTGTATCATATCAGTCATCAAAACTACAGTCACAAAGACTGCAGGAGTGGGTTCTGTTTTGTGTGATGCCTTCATCTAAATAAAAACTGAAATGTCCAAGGACAAGAGGTACCAGGAGACAGTCATGATATTTGCTTATGCCAGCCACACGACTAATCAAATAATTAATTCTGCCAGGTGGAGACTGTGCCACTTTACTTAAGAACATTGGCGCCCTGCCCGTGGAAATGGCCCGCATGTACTTTGCAGAAACGGTCCTAGCACTGGAGTACTTACACAACTATGGCATTGTGCACCGTGACCTCAAGCCAGACAAGTAAGATGAACTAAAAGTAGTTTTTGTCAAATTTAGCAAAAAGATTTCTTTGATAATACATTGCTAATGAATAGAATTTACAGGATATGTAAATGCCGTTGCTCAAACTTTAAAGTTTATGTCCTCAGCCTGTTGATTACATCGATGGGACACATCAAGCTGACAGACTTTGGCCTGTCTAAGATGGGTCTGATGAGTCTGACCACCAACCTATATGAAGGACACATAGAGAAGGATACCCGGGAGTTTTTGGATAAACAGGTATCACAAACACAACATGAATATAATTGCAGTGTCATGTACTCAAATCCCATTCACTCCTCCAAGGAGTCACAGAGTAAATTTTAATAAATAGTGGTTAAATGTACCTACATTTTTGATTACGTGATTAATGCATGCATGGCTGTTTCTCTCAAATCATTTCATTTTTCTGAGCATTTATATGTATTTTCACATCAACTTTTATAAACAGTGAGCCCAGGATGGTAAATAACCTAAACATCCCTTTAACTCGTTGGTTTAGAATTGTGGTACTGAATGCAAGGATGAATTAATTGTAACAAAAATGTCATCATTTACAAAATGCATATACCTACAACCTGGACTTAAAATACAAAAAAGCATAAACAAATCGACTGGTTTCTTTTAGGTTTGTGGAACTCCAGAGTACATTGCCCCTGAGGTTATTCTTCGTCAAGGTTATGGGAAGCCAGTGGACTGGTGGGCAATGGGCATCATCCTCTATGAGTTCCTGGTTGGCTGTGTGCCTTTCTTTGGAGACACCCCAGAGGAGTTGTTTGGACAGGTCATCACAGGTGAGGGACAACCTTCTTTTTCTGGTGGATAAATGAAACACAATTTACTGATCTAATTCATATTTACTTATTATCTTTCACGGCCCACTTCTATATACTTCCCTCAGCTCTTCACCAAAATTGTATTCCTCGTGTTCTCCCTCACTGCTCTGCTGTGTCTTACAGATGACATAGTGTGGCCAGAGGGGGACGAGGCTCTCCCTGTCGATGCCCAGAACCTGATCTCCTCCCTCCTGCAGACAAATTCTCTGGTTCGCCTTGGCACAGGTTAGTCATCCAGCAGCAACATTTTTCCACCCTAGCATACCCCCGCAGCTCAGTAACAGAAACGTAAACACTCAGCATTTCCTATTTTGTATCAAATCTGTATTTAAGTTAACACTAGATACTACTTATCTGTAACTATACTATTAACTTACTTAAAAATGATGTTGTTTGGGTTTACTAAAATTTGCAAGTATCTATTACATCAATTTAGCATTATTTATTACTTTTAGCTTAGTGTTTACCATTACTTTTGATAGCTATAGCTAATAACTAGTATTATGTATTATTTTTAGCTTAGCTTTTATAGCTTTAACTTTTTCCATTATTCCGACTTTGTTACTTTTAGATATTTCAACTATTTTGCATTATCTATTACTTTTAGCTCACTAAATTGTGTCAACTGTTAGTGTTACTTTAACTGTTTAGTATTGTCTATTATGTTTATTGGCTCTGTTTATCTAATTTTTGCGATATTTGTTCATTCTCTGACTAGTTTTCAAACACTCAAATCATAGAATATTCTCCTGGGACTCAGCCCGTTGACCTTTGTCCTCTGTAGTGGACATCACATTTTCATGCACATATTTTAAGTCTCTCAAAAAACTCAATTAAATCCTGCTGTCATCGAAAGAGGACATCCTGGGCATTCTGGAGATGCTGTATGTCATGTGACAGGCTGGCATGCTGGGAACTCCCTTTTTAAAATAAGTACAGGGGGTCCTCGAGTTACGACGGAGATCCGTTCCTGAGAATGTGTCGCAACCGAATTTCAACGTAAGTCGGAACATACTTTCATATGTAAGGTACATACTAAGTTGTGCCACTAGATGTCGCTATAACACCACCCTAAAATAAGTTTATTATGGTGTATTGCCTTTTTGTCCCTCTTGTCCCTCTTGACACACTGTAGGGGTTGATATCGCGAGTGTAATGAGCATTTCCTTTAGATTTCTGACATCAAACTTGTAGACCCTGTGTTGTGAATAAACTTACGGTATTGCCATGATCCCGAACCCTTCTGTGTCCGTGTGCATCTCCTTACTGCACCCCCCGCCAGCCGTCCATTTCACATAAGTAAACACAACGCAGAGTAGCCTAGCTGTGCTGTGGAGGTGTTGGAGAGCCGGCACCAACTAGTTCCTGTGCGAAGTCTGTACGTATTTACGGGGCAAACCGCTTAAGCCGAAACAAGGAAGTTCATGGGAGATGTGTCGTAACCACTAAAACGTTGTATCTCGAGACCGTCGTAACACGAGGACCCCCTGTATATAAATAACAAAATAGAAATAGATGATATAATAATTTTTAAAAAATGAAAAGTGTGAGATGTTTCTTTGACCCCAAGGAGGTTGGAAATTAGAAATTTGATACATTTATGCAACAGTTATTTTACTTGGGTCCTAGGGTCCTAGGACATAATGTTCCTAAGCAATCACCTGCAGACATTCTCTGTGGTGAACACTACATATACCCCTGTGTAGGAACAACTAACGACAAATGTCTTTCAGGTTCAGTTTACCCCAAAAAGTGAATTGTGAGACTTGGAGTGTCTTTTCTTGCTTTAAGACTTGTTACCCGTCTGCTTTTGTCTCCCCTTTTCTCTCTGTATATACCTCTCTTCCCTCCAGGCGGCACATTTGAAGTGAAGCAGCACGCATTCTTCACAGAGGTGAACTGGAACAGCCTGCTGAGACAGAAGGCAGAGTTCATCCCACAGCTGGAGTCAGAGGAGGACACCAGTTATTTTGACAGTCAGTCATGAATGCAGAATATGATAGGATGAGTTTGACTGCAGGAACAAATCACAGATCCCTATGAGCTTAATAACTGTTTTATAAAATTAAAAAAACGCTAAGGTTTCTTTTTGATTCTCCTATAGTACAGGCTCTTACAAGAGTAATATGCATTTGTAGACTTGAATATGTTACTTCAGCATAAGCAGAGGAGCTCTGTCTGAGATTTTAGCTTTTTAGGCCAAGCTCCCAGTACACAGAAACTGTATTTGTCTCACTAACGATGGCCCCATATAAGTAGGTAATGATATTTGTTAGATCAAGCTCAGCAGAAAGGAGCCCTGGAGAAAGATTGTGCTGTTTTCTGAATCTGCGCCCATTTTCAAGCAATCTCATTACATTTTCTCATCAGCCCGCTCTGAGCGCTATCATCATGTGCAATCATATGATGAAGATGATACCAATGATGATGAGCCTGTGGAGATGCATCGCTTCTCATCATGTTCCCCTCGATTTAGCAAGGTCAGAACTGACACTTGCAGTAAGCATTATAATTTCAATATTTATTTATTAGTACATATAAACAATACAAGTACATGGACAGTTTCACTAACCTGTTGTGTGGACCTGAAGGTGTACAGCAGTATGGAGCAACTGTCCCAGCTGGAGCATAAGCCCCATGGTGTGACTCTCAGGGAGCACAAGGTCCCCAGAGAGGATCGCATGGCCAAAAGAGAAAGTCTGGGGAGCGTCACCCTCAGAGACAAGAGCTGGAGGACTGGATCACCTGAGATGTGAGTGCAGACTACAGAAAATATTAAAGAAATTGTTTACAGTGTAAATAGAAAGGTGTTTGAATCTTTTATAAAGAGTTTTGACTAAGAGCAGAAGAAAGACAAAGACATAAACTGTCCTGGTGATAAACATGATGTGTACTCTGTTTTTCCAGGAAGCGCTTGTCCTGCTCTGAATCCTCCTTCACTGAGAGTGAGTTCAGCCCACCAACAGGGACCCGAAGACGTTTCTCTGCCCTCATGGAAACACACCGCTTGGCCTCGCCGCTGGAAATTGACTCTGAGTTGCCCGTAACCAACAGGCAGCCTCCAGTGAAAGCAAGGGGAACTTCCCTGGAAGGAGCCATGTGTACAGTCTCCTCTCAGGGTGATCCCAGAGCATACCTTAAAGATGGCAATGGGCTTGCAGCTGGAGGTAGGAGGGATATGACAAGTGATTCCAAACCTATATATGACAGCAGATATGCAGGGCATTTGTTTGCTGTTGGGTGTCACGTCTCTACTGTGTTCCAGACAAACTTTTGAGACCTGCTGAGGCATCCTTGCCTCTACCAGGCAGTGCTACTATCCTGGGACTTCCAGATGCACAGGGGCCCCGTGGGGCCACAACTGATCTGGTCTTGCGGAGGGTTCGCCACCAGCAGCTCTCAGCTGAAGGAGAAAAACGTACCACACGACCTGGAACCAAAGTTATTAAATCTGCGTCTGCTACTGCTCTGTCTGTCATCATTCCAGCAGGTAAAGGAAAATAGTGTGTTAACTGTGAAACCGTGTGTTGGACTGAACCCTTTTGATGTAACTTTTAATCTTTCCTTCTCTCTGCAGTGGAACAACACGGGGCTTCCCCTCTGGCAAGCCCTATGTCTCCTCGTTCCCTCTCATCCAACCCCTCCTCCCGTGACTCCTCTCCAAGCAGAGACTACTCTCCAGTGGTCAGTGTCCTGCATTCTCCAATCACCATCCATCGCTCTGGGAAAAAGTATGGCTTCACTCTCCGAGCAATCAGAGTCTACATGGGAGACAGTGATGTCTACAGCGTACATCACATGGTCTGGGTAAGGATTACATGATGCAGTTTTTGAATGGTCTGCTTACAATACTGATAAAATAAAATATTAGTAGTTGAGCTGCTATTATTTAATTCAATAAAATGGGTGAGGGAAAAATCAAAAAACAACTTTTAGTAAATTAAACCAGGACTGCATAAAATTTAATTAAGAAGTTTAAAAAAACATTACAGGAAACTGTTTCATTGTTGTGATACACAATAATAAAAGTCTATTTCTCCAGATTTTATTGCCTAAATAGCATTTTATGCTGTTGATGATTTCCAGCAGAGGATGTTGAGGGAAAATATACAGTAAATAACTAAGCATATAGTACGGTATATGTACAGTTGCATTTCATCAGCATATCTATGACATTTCATCATCATTTCTTCTAATCACAGCATGTGGAGGATGGGGGTCCTGCTCATGAGGCTGGTCTTAGTGCTGGTGACCTCATCACTCATGTAAATGGAGAGTCAGTCCATGGTCTGGTTCATACTGAGGTGGTTGAGCTCATCCTGAAGGTGAGACCTATGTGCTCATGTGTCTATCCTTTTTATGTTTACCTATAAACCTATACGCAATTTTTGAGATAAAATGTGTCAACAAAATATGATAAACATTTAATAATATAATTCCACAGAGTGGAAATAAGGTGACGGTTACAACTACTCCCTTTGAGAACACCTCTATAAAAGTTGGTCCTGCCCGTAAGTCCAGTTACAAATCCAAGATGGCACGGCGCAGCAAGAGGACAGGGACCAAAGAAGGACAGGAGTGAGTTAATATAAAACAGATGCATTTCATTGCAAAATCGCATACACTTGTATGCTTCCTGAGTTCATTTGCTTCACTATTTTATTTGTTTTGTATCACAGGAAGAAGCGCAGCTCCTTGTTCAGAAAAATCACCAAACAATCCAACCTGCTCCACACCAGCCGAAGCCTTTCTTCTTTAAATCGCTCACTGTCATCTGGAGACAGTCTCCCAGGCTCCCCCACCCACAGTCTCACTGCCCGATCACCAACCCAGACTTACCGTTCCACACTGGAATCCCCTTATTTGGGTTAGTATGAAAGGCCCGTTCTTACCTACTGACTCTCTTCAACTGCTTCTAATGTCTGTTAATCCTTTGTTCTTTTCTATTACATGGTTTCTGGAAGCCTATTTTGTAAAAACTTAACTTAAAATAGTTTTTGAAAACAATGAGACCAAACCACACGCAAATTTTACTGTGAGAACCAAATTACTGAAAGTGTACTGTCTTTACTATTCTTTAGGCACTTCCTCCCAGAGCAGCTCTCCAGCATCCAGCACCCCAAACTCCCCTGCAGCCTCCCACCACATGAGGCCCAGCTCCCTGCATGGTCTGTCTCCCAAACTTCACCGCCAGTACCGCTCTGCACGTTGCAAATCTGCCGGCAACATTCCTCTGTCCCCTTTGGCTCATACCCCTTCCCCGACGACATCCTCTCCTCCATCTCTCTCGGGCCACACTGTAGGGAGCTCCAACACCACACAGATGTTTCCCGCCAAGCTGCATTCCTCGCCTCCTGTTGCCCGCCCTCGTCCCAAGAGTGCAGAGCCACCCAGATCCCCCCTGTTGCAGCGGGTGCAGTCAGCTGAGAAGCTTGGAGCACCAATGCTGCCTTCCTCCTCCTCATCCTCCTCTTCACCCTCCCCTCTGACAGGGGGGGTGTCATTACGGAAGCATAGCCTGGAAGTGACACATGGGGACTACAGGAGAGACTCTTTCCACTGTGAGCATAGCCTACAAAGTCTGTTAGAGATAGAGGGAGAGAATGGACCTGCTCCCCTATCTCCTTCATCATCTTCGTCCCCCTCTCCCCCAATGGGAGTGGAGATTGGAGGCCTGAAGCCTGTAAGGAGACTGGGAAGGCAAGAGTCGCCACTCAGCCGCGACACACTGCTCACAGCAAAAGAGAAAGATACTCAAACTACAGCACCAGATACCACTGGGTCGCAAACAGAGAGTTCAGCTACTAAAGCTGAGTCCAAGAGTAATGTGGATACAAAGTTATCCACTGCTGTGGTTCCAAAGAGTAATGTAAGTACTTCTCCAGTGGAGACCAAGTCAAGTCCACCACCAGTTTTATCCATTACAGAGACCAAGCTTGGCCCTGGGGACAAAGCACCAAATGTACGTGCTTCAGTTTCTGAGGCAGCAGTCTCCAAGAGTAAACCTGGCGAGAATACGTCGACTCCCGTAACATCAAAAGCTGTCCAGCAACATGAGAGAAAGCAGCAGTGTGCCCTGACAGAGAGTGGAGCTGCAACTAAAGCTCATGAAAAGACTGAGGAGAAATTAAAAGGTGTTGCAGGTGTAGAAAATGGTAACGTGCATAGAGCCTTGTCTTTGGAGCAGTCCAAGACCCGAAAAGGCACAGACGCAGGCGAGAAAGGAGGCATCAGTGGTAGTAATAAAGCAACTGAGATGACCAAGGTCAAAGGTCCTGCACCTCTTGTTCCAGCCCAGGTTCAAAGTCACACTGCAGCTCATGTGTCAACTGCTGCCAGAACCAAAACAGAAAGAGTATCAAACAATTCCCGGGGGTCCAAAGAGGAGAGGGCACACTTGGAAGTTCTGGAGGAGAATCCCATGTCCCCTTTGTCAAATGCAGCCTCACCCTGCTCAAGCAAGTCTCGGCCCATGTCTCCAGGGGACAAAGCCAGCTTTGTCACTCAGCTTACGAGTGTGGCCAAAACAGTGCTTGGACCCATGAAAGCAGGATCACAAGAGGGAGCCAAAGTCAAAGACACCTCCAGGGCAGGAGAAGAGAAGCGGGGAAGCGCAGCAGGAAAAGCAGAGGCATTGTCTTTTGGAGGACGTAGGGCGGCTCAGGCAGCAACCTCTGCCAGTGCCAGCACAGGCCTGTCTGATAAAGGAACCAGTCGGAGCTCTAAGCATCATTCATGATAAAGGAACTTTAGAAAGAATCAGACTCTCCCATGTAATGCCTTTTATTGTAGCATCATACTGACATATCATGAATCAACATTACTTTGAATGATGACGAGACACAAATGCCTAAAGAAATGCCATCAGACAGACACGTGACATGTTGACACATTAGTGGGAACAATGTGAACAAAGATGCATCAAAGCTACTGTTGGGAAAATGTGTGTGCATGGTATCATAATGTAGGCCTGTACGTGTACTGTATGTTTATCACAACATGTTGTACATAGTTCAAAAAAACATTTCTTTTAATGCATGTCTTAAATTGTATGTGGAAAATTGAAAGCATATTTAAAAAGAAGATGAAAATTATAAAGCAGACCCTAAGGTAGTGATCACTGTGAACAACATTTCAACAGACTACAGCAGACACACTATTAGCCACATGTAAACAAACAGGATTCTGTTAAAAGGGCATTACTCATACAGTAGATTTAGTGCAGTCGTTTAGCTTAGAGCTGCTTTTCCCTAAAGTTAAGTTACTATCAGGGATAAGGTGCAGGAAGACTGGTCTGTTGTTGTGTAGTGTAGCTGGTTTGCATCAGATCTGTTCAAGGGCTGACTTTTAGTGGGACTTAAAGAGGTAGGTTAGAATAACTTGCACAGGGGCACTATACAATCTGCTAATGCAAGTTTCTGTTGGTGTCCCCAATCACTAGGTTTACGCTGGGTGACAGACAAGAAGAGAAGACAAATGATAAGATTGCAATAAGCCTAGGAAGTGCATTTTGTTTTTTTTGTTTTTTCCTGTGATCGTATACTAAAATGTGCAATTATACTGTACTATATAGGCCATTCATGAACGTGTTAGTATGGTCAGGGTCTCGGAAGGAGTAAGTAAAGAACTTTAATGGAAGTAGCACTTAGAAGAAGAAAGTTAGAAATGCTCTTTCATTCACTCCTCTCTATTTATGCAGAAGTACAGTTTATTATTTAATGTTATGTGTGAAGGAAAGTGCCAGTGTTTTCTTTGTGGGTAATGTGATACATTTTATACACTTATAAGTATAATAATATGCAATCCGTCAGTGCCCAGTTTCCATAAAACTGAGCAGCTTAGTGAAACAGACCACACTAAGCCAGGTGCAGATTTGTTTAAGAGCATTGTAGTGCTGATGTCAATGATCATTTGCGTGTCACAAAAATCATCATGACAAGTTTGGGACACTAGCTCTGCGTTGTCTTAGACTGCCACCTCGTGGACATTATAATATGCACCAAAGGCTTTGTGGTACAATAGATAGAGTTAAAGAAAAATGTGATAACTTCTGTATGTGGGTATTTCCATTTATTACACTGTGTGTTTGGTACATCGAAATTCTGTTGATGAATACATTCAGATAAGTTTAAAATGAGTTCTGCAGACTGAGCATAGACAATTTTTATTTTATCAATTAGGATGTGGTGGTTTAAAAAGTTATTTCTAGTGTTTGGATATAAAATGCTAATGATCCTTTATTTTTGATGTGACAAAATTGCACTTTATTTTGTCAGTTACCCTTATTGTTACTTTTATTTATTTTGTTTTATTTATTTCACCATGCTTTATTGATTCAAATGTTATTCAGGATTGTTTTTTTTCTTCTACGACTGAAATTATTGTTTTGTTACTGAATTTTGCATCTATTGAGAACTCTGTCCTATTGTGAGCAGTTTTGACTGTCATTCCATAAAAATACAGTTTTAATATTGCTGCCATATTCAACTTGGTCCAAGTGTTTGACTTTTTTTTACAACCCTGACTGTCTGTGAGTGTTAATGTTCATTACAATGCTGCACATTTACCAGCCATCTTTGTGACCAACTGATGCAGGAATGAAATAAAATTTAGTGAAACATCTCAGCTTGTCTGAGTTTTTAAGGTAAACATGAACTGAATGTTAAGAAATTAACTGACATGATAAATCTTGAACATAATTGTCATTTGACAATTTTCCGACAAGTTTCTATAGTGTGATAAATTTTAGTCTTTCTCCTTTTGATGTTTTCGTTTTGATTTAAAGTGACGAGGAGTCATTTATCATTAAAATTGTCACCAGTTAATTCTCATCAGGAAAATATTTAATATCTGGTTTGCTTTTTGGGGTCATTTGTGTATGATCGTTATGTTTTTGCCCAGAATCCGGCCACGATCTTCATGTCGATTAATTAACATCGTTTTTATTAAGGTAAAAACAAACGAATAGAAGAAGCTCACTCTCATTGGTCCTCTGTTGACCAGTCACAGCCGAAACAACACGTGACCAGTATAAACAGGAAGTGATGCCAAACAAACTCTCCTGCTTCATCTCGTAGATCCAGTCGATGGACTTTGACACCGACTAAAGTGAAACAGACGGACTCCAGCAGTGAAATTCACTCAGTGACTGACTCCAAGTCAACGAGGCACAATGACGATACCTGAATGGAGGTAAAAACAACAATGTGTCACTTTAATGATGTCGCACAGTTGAGTCTGTCTGCGTGTGGACCTGCCCCGATAGTACTCAGGTTAATGGCTGAAATGTCAAAAGGAAGATTTAGCAGAAAAGAAAGAAAAAAAATGATTTGAATTCGCAAAATGTATAATACCTTTAGTTTCTGTATTTTTATCCTTAGTCGGTGTGGTGCTGTTATTACGTTGAACATGATTTACTGTTTATGTAAGTTAGCAAGTGTGTAACTACTATCAACTATCTGTAGCGTGTACATGTATTGAAATCAAATAAGCGTTTATCTCATTAGGTTAAATATCGGAGCATGTTTTATGACAGGACATACTACATTGTTTTAATGTTTGTTCCTGGTTTACATATTCTTTTTCATGTTGGCTTTTAATGCAGTATGATACAGTATTTTGCAAATTGCTTCGCTTCTTGTATATTCCTAGATTCATCTTGTGACCCTCTGAGGGTTCTGAGTAAGTCATAAGGTCTTAAGGTCCCGCTTAGGTTAAGAGACACTACACTAAAATGATGCAGTTCTCCCTAACAAACGCTGATGCATCAGTAATAATGACTGATGATATAATTTAAAATACCATTTTTGGGGCCATTTTGTAGCAGAAAGCCTTTTAACTCTTGATATTTAAATGTGTTGCTCACAATCTTGTACTTTAGTGAAGGCTGAGAATGCATAGCTTTTTCTTCTAATGGTTTGTATGATTGGATTAAAACACCAATGTGATATTTTAAAAGGAGAAAACTAGATGGGGGTGGGAATTACAGGCTACCAGCACATCTCCTGCAGCAGCGTAACTAACATATCTGTAATTCTTTGAGTCACAGGGTGCAGTCATGTGGTTTGACTCTGTACTTACTGTCATGGAGAATTATTGACTTTGCTGTGCTCAACATTAACCCATCAGTTCCAATGCCAGATTTGTGCCAGATGAGTCGCATGCATTTAATGAAAATCAGGCTATTGTGTGCTATGATATTGGTGTTTAATATTGCTGCAGGCAGGCATGGAGATAAGGAGGAATTCTCCTCACTCAGTCTTGGTGTCCTCCAGTTCTTATGAATCCCAGCATGCCCTCAGCTCACTCTGAGGGCCTGTCCCCTGCAGATGTGTTACCCTCAGTCTCAATTGTTTGCGTATCATTTGCGTTTTTTCCTTAAGTACAACTTCGTATGGTATCCTACATTCAGCAAGTGGTGTGGCTTCAGATCTGCATGAATGATCTTTGCGCTCCTCATAAAATCTAAGACTGTAGCCAGCTGAAATCATCACAGTAAAAAGCAGCTTTGCCACAGTGTTATTTTCATCAGTAACATCTATGATAAACACATGTTTGTTGGAGGCTGTTTTTCCAGGTATTCTTCTTTCGTATTTTTCTCATATATGAGCAGTTTAGCACAGCTGTTTTTAATCACAAGTCACCACCATTTGTTTCACTTTGCCATCATACAATGACATCAAAGTTACAATGTTCCGGGACACGTGTGAGGTAATATGGCTCAAAGGCACTCCTTTCCCTGCAATTTACCGTCGGTTTTGTTTAACTACATGAGATGTAATACATTAGTCTGCATTTTACATTATGTGTTAGCAGGTCAAATATAGCAGGGATTCTGGTGCTTTATTGATAAAAACAACATCGCCAGTTTATTCAAAGCCCTATGTGTATGTTTACTTGAATGTGATCTGTTGGGATCTTTTTCGGTTTTTAAGCCAAAACATCAAACCTGCTGTATATTATTTCTTTCTTCTTCAGCATTTGATTTTTTACATACTCAGAATTCAGATGAAAATGCATACTGTAATATGTGAGTTGACAAAATTAACTGTTGTAAGGTGGGTTTTTAAGTGAACTCTCTAGGTGTCTGACAAGCAATCCAACCTGCTCCACACATATCGGGCTGCTATGTGTTCAGATGTTGGTGTTTAATGTTCCTGCTGTGTTTGTCTAGGCAGCCATGGAGATAAGGAGCAATTCTCCTCATTCAGCCTTGGTGTCCTCCAGTTGTTATGAATCCCAGCATACCCACAGCTGGCTGTGAGGGTCAGTCCCCTGCAGATGAGCTGATGGACGACTGGCTCTTCCTTTCCACCGAATCTGCCCAGCCTCAGGTCCTAGGTGTGAGCAGGGTTGACCAGGAGGCAGAGGACAGTGGGAAATTTAGATCCAAGTTTGTCTCAGCATGGAACAGTTTGAAATATGGTCAGTTTTTAATGTCTCTGCAGTGATGATGTAGCACCATGTGTTCTGCTTGTCTGTGTGTATAGCCAACCGTCCTGTACTCATGAACTAAGAGTGAGGGGAAATCCTTCCAATTTAGCACAAATATTCTCTATAATTTATGCACCTGATGCCTCTGGAATGCCTCAAAGATTTGTTTTCAAATATGCCACAAATGTCTATTTGGACAAATAAAATAATTAGAACTTAGTAGGTCACAGTCACTGTGATAATAATAATGACAAAATACACTCTAATTATTAAATTCTTCCAAGTCTTTGCGAACGTATATGTGAACTGTAATTTGACATGTTAGTGGAGACATACAACTGTGCAACCCAAATTAATTTATGTTTCTCACATGTATTATTGTTATGGAGTAATATCAGCAGATCTGTCTGTTCTCTCTAATCAGGCTTTACTTTGAAGCAGAAATCCAAATTCAGCAAGAGTTCACCTGTGTTCATGCTCGGAAAATCCTATGAGCTGAAGGATCAAGGTGAAATTTTGAGCATTTGGCCCATATATTGTCTAAATGTACAGTAACTCATTCATGTTATTGTGAATGCAAGAATGACGTTTTTAAGCTCTCTCCTTGTGTCAGGGGAGAGAGAGTTTTTCCGTCGCAACTTTGTGTCCCTCCTGTGGCTGACGTACAGACGGGGCTTCCCTCCGCTGGCCGGCTGCTCTCTCACCACAGACAGTGGCTGGAGTTGTGTTCTGCGGACGGGGCAGATGCTGCTGGCACAAGGCCTCATCTTACATCTGATGCCACCAGGTGACACACAGCAACATCATATGCGCAGTCGCTTTACCTGTAAGAACAAACGAAACCTCCCATTCTAGTTACTGATTCTGTGTCATGTTTACTTTTTTATAACTCTGAGGCTGGACCTGGGCTATGAGCCACCATGCTGTCAAAGATGACATGGACCTAGAGAGCTGCCACACAGACAGTGGACAGCGTTTCCAGGACGGGCCTAATAAAAGGGTTCGAAAACGGAGCCTAGGTTCCTTGCTGGAGAGACCCATGGTGGCGACACACAGGAGAGTGGTGTCGTGGTTTGCAGACCTCCCAGCAGCCCCTTTTGGAATACACCAGCTGGTGGAACTGGGCAAAAGCTCAGGGAAGAAAGCTGGGGACTGGTATGGTCCCTCCATAGTGGCACATATCCTCCAGTGAGTCCCGAAGCGATCACATACCTGCACAGTTGTTCTAACCACCTTTTACAGAGATGTAACAGTGAATGTCATTTTGTTTCAGGAAGGCTGTGGCAACATCTACAGACATTCCCAATCTGGTTGTGTATGTTGCACAGGATTGCACCAGTGAGTAATGTCTTTTATAGCTATTTGCACTGTGGTCTGAAGGCAAAACACTGGGGATTTAATGTTACTTTTATAACACATAAATACAGGGGGTCCTCGTGTTATGACGGTCTCGAGACCCGACGTTTTCGTGGTTACGACACATCTCCAATGAACTTCCTTGTTTCGGCTTAAGCGGTTTGCCAAGTAAATACGTACAGACTTCGCACGGGAACTAGTTGGTGCCGGCTCTCCAACACCTCCACAGCTAGGCTACTCTGCGTTGTGTTTACTTATGTGAAATGGACGGCTGTCGGTGGGTGCAGCGGTAGCCGGTAAGGAGATGCACACTGACACAAAGGCGTTCGGGATCGTGGCAATACCGTAGGTTTATTCACAACACAGGGTCTACACGGTTGATATCAGAAATCTAAAGGAAATGCTCATTACACTCGCGATATCAACCCCTACAGTGACAAAAGGCAATTCACCATAGTAAACTCTTATTTTAGGGTGGTGTTAGATGTTAGCGACATCTAGTGGCACAGCTTAGTATCTACCTTACATATGAATGTATGTTCCGACTTACGTCGAAATTCGGTTACGACACATTCTCAGGAACGGATCTCCGTCGTAACTCGAGGACCCCCTGTACATGCTGAGGGAAATGTGCTTCCTCGGAAAAGATAAAATGAGGATTAACCAACTCACTTTTTGTAACGTGTCTGTATGTGTCTTTATGTTTGTGTCCAGTCTACTTAGAGGATGTGAGAGCATTGTGTGAGCGTCCTCCCCCTCAGACCTGGAAGTCTGTCATCATCCTGGTTCCTGTGCGACTTGGAGGACAAGATCTCAATCCTGCCTACGTTACCTGTGTCAAAGTATCCAAACAGTACTTTTATGAATTCACTGTTGTGTGCACAGTGGGATTTTACACCAAAAATAGTGCAGCTTCACAATGATATGCTCTAAAAACTCATTAGATCACGTTACATACAGTGTTGTATGAAGGAAAAACAACAAACCTTTCATTGTTGTTTTCATAGAAACTCTTGGCGTTACAATGCTGCATCGGAATCATTGGGGGAAAACCAAAGCACTCTTTGTTCTTTGTCGGCTTCCAAGGTACTATAGGTGCAGATCTGTGTACATCATTTTACTTATTGTGCTCAGTTGTCCTCATATCATCTTCCTCCTTTCCTGGGTTTTGCTGTGTGAAAGATGACAATCTGCTGTACTTGGATCCTCACTACTGTCAGCCCACAGTGGATATGACAAAGAAGAACTTTCCCTTGGAGGTATAGGGAAGTAGGAAGGAGTTTCTCTTCTTCTTTTTGTTTGGTTTGGTTCCACCTGTGACAGCTGTGTTCACCCATGTAAATCAGTGGTCCTCAACCTTATCCCCCTAACATATCCTCACAGCCCTAAATACCACTAGTCTTATCTTACCTGCTCATTTGAACAGATGTATTTCACACTACTTTATTAACTATGTAAAAGTGGAAGGCACTGAAATGTTTTAAAGCTTACTCAAAATGTTGCGTATAACTTCTAAACGTATTGTTATTGCTAACCAAAATAAGTGTAAATAATAGCATTCAGATCAGATCGTACTGTACAGAAATATTTTCTCTGACTTAGATGAGACTGTTTTCTGATGAGAATGCTTTCACTTCCTCTCTATACTACTTCCAGTCCTTTCACTGTAAATATCCCAGGAAAATGGCAGTGTCACGCATGGACCCCAGCTGCACCATAGGATTTTATGCTGAAGGTCAAAAGGACTTTAAAGCTTTGTGCACAGATGTTCATGAGGTATGTGACTGGGGTATTTGTGTCTCTCTATGTGGAAACTGTGGCTTAATTTATTGCTGCTGTGTAGCTTTTGGAACGCATAATAATTTCTTATGTCTCAGCTATCACATTTAAATTGTCAAGATTTTGAAAGGTGAAATCACTCAACAAATTATATAAAAGTAATTTGAAGGACTTTGATGCTGCCTCTTTGTTCCATAGGCTCTCTCCACATCTGCAGAGACATACCCCATGTTTATATTTGCTGAGGGTCATAGTCAAGAGGAGGAAGCAGGAAGCAATACAACCTCAAATAACATCACCTATATCCAGAGGGAAAATGAATGTAGGAGAGTTGACACGAGCAACAGCATGGATGAGTTTGTTGTACTATGAACAGGAGAAGATCAAATCTGCGGAGAGTGGTGTTTTGCTGATCAATGATCAGTGTTCTCACATAAATGTCAAGATGAGACTGTGGCAACTACTTAGCAACATGCACATCAGTAATCTCAAGAGACTCCTGAAAAGCCTCTATTAAAGTGTGTGGAGAGAAATCATTTGTAATGTTTTTTGATCATTTGTAATGTCATTTTTAAATGTCACTGTTTAAATTAATATTATTTAAATGAAGAACTTGAAATAAGGAATGGTTTCTTTTGTTTATCATCTCAACCCTCTGTGTTTACAATCCATTAGATTATGTTCTCTTACATCGAATATATTCATTGAATCTATGCAGATGAATAATAATAACAGATGTCTCCCAGACACAAACCCTATATGTGTTGTGACCAGACACACAGTCCCTTACTGTTTCATGTCATTTGACAGGATGTCCTGTCTTTAAGTAAATTAGAAAATTGGGTTGTCGTTGTTTTTGTTGACATGTGACTCAAGACTCGAGAATTCAGATCAGAAAAAAACAACACAAATGAAAACTTTGTGTTGTTTTCATTTTTTTCATTCAAAATTTTCATGTTAGCAGAGGTATAAGGATTGAACGGGTCTATAAGAATTAGTCAATTATCCAGTTAGTCATCTAAAAAAGAAAAAAAAGTGAAACACTACTGGTTATTCCAAGTCAATAAAATGTGCAGTTTTCCTTCTCTGTTGTTCTTTGATGCCAGGAATGACTCGATATTGAGCCAATTTAATGACAAAACGCATTTTGACGCCTCCGCGTCCTGATCATCTTTGTTTTGACCATGTTGGTGTTATTTGGATTGGACTGGTGCCATTTTTAAATCAAACCATGAGTCGATCTACACGAATGGCAGCATACACCAAAAACTGCTTTTTACATTTGCGTTGCCAAAGCAGTTTATGTTTCAGAGGTGAAATAGATACTGTTTTCTTTCTCCGCGGTGTGCTGTAGTCGCTCACCCATCCCCCACACCGGCTCCTCTCTCTTTCATTCCTCCCGTAACGCGGAGGCCTCACTGGGCATGCGGGAAGTGAGTGAGACGCAGGGTGGGGGCGCTGCTGAGTCGCACAGGCCGGTTCCCTGCGATACAATCTACAGAGAGGAGGAGGGGGAGGAAAAAAAAACAACTGGGTAGGTCGGTCTTTGTTTCTGGCTAGGAGGAAAACCAAGAGACGTTGCTGCCGGTGAGGATTCAAACATCGCATTTCACCACTTGTGTAAGTAATCCGCGATTAGACCACCGGACGTTGCGGCATTGTCTGTGTTTCACAGTGCCGAGTAGTTAATGTGCGTTCACGGGGTGGTTTTTGTTGGTGAAACAGACGAGCCCGACATTACAGCGCCGCTGCTGTGGCGCGACACAGCAATGAATGAAAATTGTTTTTGGAAATGTAGTCAGAGCGGAGCGCTGAGCCAAGGGTACGGGAGGCGCGTTGGATCAATCGGCTCCGGCGATGAGGGATGCTCCATCCCCTCATGTGTCACCGCAACTGGACAAACATCTCCAGAAACAACGCAAATTTCTGCCTAATTGGCCCGGGAGAGCATGGCCGGCTAAGCTAACCCAACTAGCCCGCTAGCATGCTAGCCAGCTTGTGTTGTTGTAGGCTTTTTACTTGAGTATTGAATCGTGATAGTTCTTTGTAACTTTATCTTAATTTCTTAATTTTCACGAAAACGCCCGTGGTGAAGTGAACTGCACCAAACGTGTTACTTTATTGGAAAGAACATGTTGAATTGTTGGGGTTTTAATTGTCGCAGTGTAGCGTCAACTGTTAAAAGCCGGCGAGGCCTTGCTAACGCTAGCAAAGCTTGGAATGTTAAAAAAAAGCTAACCTAAATGATATAATTTCTGCATTAATTTAAACACTGTTCGTGGCGGGTTAACACGAAGCTTGTATTCTGGTCAGCTGTTGTCTCATAAGCATGAGTTGTGTCTGTTTCAGTAGAGCTCTGTATACAAAGGATTTGTGACCCATGAAGTGACAGTTCAGTGTATATGGAGTTTAGATTTAGTAACTTAAGTTAAACGAACCAGGGTCCAGCATTGAGCAAATTTAAAAGTATGGTTCACTCCATATATATTTCAAGGATAATTTCCTTTTCCATCATTTGAGATGTGATTGGCTCTGTTCTGTTGATGTTATTGTAGTTTGTGGTTTGCGCGTCACAACGCACCAGTCTAAACTGAAAAAACAAAACAAAACACAATAACAGGGATCTTATTCAGTGATAAACCTCCAGCTCTTTTACTGATGATGAACAATTTTATTGATCATTTTTGAAATTTAATTCAGTCGTTTGTAAAGGTTACACGTAGCACCTCTGACCCCAGTCACCACATTCGCCTTTTGACTCTCTGTAAATTAAATATATTTGTGTTTCATTCAGGTGCAACAAGCACTCTTTAGACATATTTTAATGGGGAATTAAAGCTAGCATTTTCATTGTCTCCTGACATTGAATACACAAACAGTTCATAAATAATTCAAACAAATAAATTCTATTAACAGAGGATGAATTTGACAGCTGCTGCCTTAGTTAAAAATGAAGTGCAGAAAAGAAAACATGTCAGTTAGCTTTTGAACGTGTCTTGTAGATTGAAGTTTCTGTTATTTAGAGACTCCACCACTGTTTGCGTCAACATCACACATAATCTAACTTGCATGTCATTAAACTGTTGCAGATTATTGCGAGATTTGAACTTGTGTCTCTTTGGTAGTGTTAAACATGTACAATTGTCTTCTCATATATTCTGATATGATCATACATGTTCCTTTATTGATCCCATGTAGAGGACGAGTTACCTAACAGCACTATAAACGTAGTGGCACAAAGGGAAGTTGTATAATATTAAGTAGAAATAAATCTGAAATTGTATAGTAAAGGCTGTTACATACTTGTGCAATATACAAAAATATGAAAAAGCAGTAAGCCCAATTCTGTTGTTATGTATATATTGTGTTTATGAGAGTCTTTTTGTCTGTGTGTGCTGTGTTGCTGCCCAGTTTAATGGCTAATCGTTCCAAGGAAGCTCTCAAGGTGCTTTCAGGCACATGGCTGTTATGGTGGGGGCCTCAGTTCAGCAGAGAGGGGATGAGAGGAGTTATCTGTGATGGCTTCCAGTTTTCCTTTCACTCTCTTCTCTGTCACAGTCTTCAGCTAAATCCCTGCTACAAAGCTGGCCTTCCTCACCAGCTGCTTTAGTTTGTTAGTGCCACAGCACCCTGTGCATACCTCCCCAACAAACCCCAGCAAAGACGATGACATTGGCAACCACAGACTGGTTTGTTGACATTGAGATCATTTTCTAAATTCTCCATGTTGTGTCACTTCACAGGGGTCCTTGCTGCTGCCTCACATTCCCCGCTTCCCCTGAGAGATGTCCACCCCTGACCCTCCAATGGGAGGGACACCTCGGCCTGGACCCTCTCCAGGCCCAGGGCCATCTCCAGGAGGCATGATGGGCCCTAGCCCAGGTCCCTCACCAGGCTCAGCTCACAGCATGATGGGGCCCAGCCCAGGACCTCCTGGATCTGGACACCCCCACCCCCCACAGGGACCCTCAGGATACCCTCAGGATAACATGCACCAGATGCACAAAGTACAAAAATCTTATTCCCGTGGCTATCATGCTTCCTGTACTGGCAATCTTTGATCATTAACACATTTACAATAATTACATTATGTACATTAACAGTGGTGTGTGTTTATGAGAACTTACTGTGATTATGCAAAACTAGATAAACTATCAATTTTGTAATTCCCTGCATCACCCCTTTGTGATGTCATCAGTGACATCACACACATAGACACACATACATAGATAAGATTGTTTCTCTGGGTGCATTTATAATTGAGCAGTAGCATAAGGCCCACTCAAAGTTTTCTAGTTGATTGTCAGGATTGAAATTTGAGCTCCTGAGTACATATATTTTACACTAGAGCTTACATTTAGGACTACATAAAATACCTTTGTAGGTTCAAAGGTTTATTAAGAAACGATACTTAAGTCGTGATTATTTTGTCTTTTCATTAGCCCATGGAAGCCATGCATGAGAAGGGAATGCCTGATGATCCTCGTTATGGACAGATGAAGGGCATGGGCATGAGACCAGGGGGACACAGCGGTATGGGACCCCCTCCCAGCCCTATGGACCAACATTCCCAAGGTATCAAATCGCACAGTATTACAGGATGAACAGATTACTCCGTTATGTAGATAATGAGTATGAGCAACATGGACCCATCCAACCGGTTCCTCTTGTTTTGCTGTTATAATGACAGCATGAGCAAACAGCCATGGGCAACACAGTGTGTTTTGTCATCCAGGCAGAAAGAAAGGCAGCTTCAGCTACACGAACACACACTCAATAAGCAAAAGAGGATAGGAGTAGCATAAGATATTCACTTGGCAGTGGAAGAGTTGACAATATAACATTAAAGAATTGCTTGAGATAGTTCTGGGTGTTAATCAAAGAGCATTTTGTTCTTTGTGATTTTAAGATAATGAAACTGCTCATGATGTAGCTAATAGTCAGTGTCTTAAAGCCCCCATTATTAAGATTGTGCAGCATTTTACATATAATACTGACTTGCACACAGAAAATATCTTTACATATATCATTATTGTTTTTAGTATTATTATTACTATTTGGGATACTCATCATACATCTGTTCTGTGTTCTGCAGGTTACCCGTCACCTTTGGGTGGGTCAGAGCATGCACCTAGCCCTGTCCCAGCCAATGGCCCTCCCTCTGGCCCCATGATGCCTGGAGGTCCCGCAGGCCCTGGGTCTGGCCCTATGGAGGGCAGTGGTGACCCCAGCCAGGGCATGGGTCAGCCTAACCGTGGCGGTCCTCAGGGACCAGGTGGACCCAGTGGTGCAGGTGGTGGACCCGGTGGTGCAGGTGGGCCCACTCCTTTCAACCAGAACCAGTTGCATCAACTCAGGGCCCAGATTATGGCTTACAAAATGCTGACACGCAGTCAGCCTCTACCAGAGCACCTGCAGATGGCTGTACAAGGTAAGAGGCCAATGCCCGGGATGCAGCAACAGCCGATGCCTAACATGCCACCGTCAACAGGACCTGGAGGTGGGCCCGGGGCTGGGCCGGGACCAGCTCAAGCCAACTACAACAGACCACATGGTGAGTTAAAGAAGGCCCCCAGAAAGCCTGTTTAGTGTATTTTCGCTAATGTTATTTTCATACCCATGCACATTTGTAACGTATCCCTTAAATATTAAAGTAAATTCAACAGCTTAACCGAGACTCTTGGTAGCTGAATATGATTTTGTGTGTCTTTAGCTCTTAAAACATGTAGCAGGTATCGGGAAAATGTATACTGTTCTTAATTTTAACATGTGCCATTAATATTTCAGGCATGGTAGGTCCCAACATGGCACCTCCTGGACCTGCAGGGGTTCCTCCAGGTATGCAAGGCCAGCCTACCAATGGGCCTCCTAAACCATGGCCTGAAGGTAAACTTGGTGACGGGGTTCACTTCTGTCAAAACGGTGTATTTTATGTGCACTTGCAGCAGAACTGATCTCCTCTAAATTCATGTCTTTTAGGGCCAATGGTGAATGCTGCTGCTCCATCCAATCCTCCTCAGAAGCTGATTCCCCCTCAGCCTACTGGAAGACCCTCCCCTGCTCCACCATCTGTGCCTCCTGCTGCCTCCCCAGTAATGCCCCCACAGACGCAGTCCCCAGGGCAGCCTGCCCAACCTCCTCCTATGATGCTACACCAGAAGCAGAACCGTGTCACCCCCATTCAAAAACCCCGTGGGCTGGACCCTGTGGAGATCCTCCAGGAGAGGGAATACAGGTGAGACAAAGTCAAGTGTGGCAGAAGACCTGGAATGTAGCATCATGTCTTCTCACCTCTTTACAAAGAAAGCAGTTTTTCTTGTTATTGACACAGTCATATCACAGTTTCAAATTAAATCATGGTAAAATATCTTTTACCATCAGAACAATGGATTTTTTTCTAAATTTTGATGATCAGCCAGAAGGGGATAAAAGTAATATTTAAAGTAATGTTGTCATTTATTTCTTCATATTTTTCAGGCTACAGGCGCGTATTGCTCATCGTATCCAGGAGCTGGAGAACCTGCCTGGCTCTCTAGCTGGTGACTTGCGCACAAAGGCAACCATCGAGCTTAAGGCCCTGAGGCTGCTTAACTTTCAGAGACAGGTAGAAACACCAAAAATACTTGGCCTGTGTTTAAACAGGTCTCCAACTTTATTGTTACACGAGCAAGTCACTGCTTTATAATATAATAATGTTGACCTTTTTTGCCAACAGCTGCGTCAGGAGGTTGTGGTTTGCATGCGGCGTGACACTGCTTTGGAAACTGCTCTTAATGCCAAGGCCTACAAGCGCAGCAAACGACAGTCTCTTCGTGAGGCCCGCATCACTGAGAAGCTTGAAAAACAACAGAAGATTGAACAGGAGCGGAAACGCCGTCAGAAACACCAGGTGCATAGTGGGAAAAGATTGATGTGCTAGCAGGACAAAACCTAATGTATTTAATGGAAACCATGTTGTGTTTTTGGTGTGTTATTTTTAGGTTAGTCACCAAAAACAAAACAGAATGATAACAGCAAATCAGCAGTTTATTAACAAAGGACAAAATGAACAAGTTACAATAGGAGAAGGAATTTCTTTCCAGGTAGGATTTAATAACGTGGTTTATTTGTGTGCTTATTTGTTGATAGGAATACCTCAACAGCATCCTGCAGCACGCAAAGGACTTTAAGGAGTACCACCGCTCTATCACAGCGAAGATACAGAAGGCCACTAAAGCTGTGGCCACATATCATGCCAACACTGAGCGTGAGCAGAAGAAAGAGAATGAGCGCATTGAAAAGGAGAGAATGCGGAGGCTGATGGTGAGACTCAAATCTATTAATGAGAAACCTAAATATATTATTGGCCTGTATTTGCTAAATAGGTAAATGGTTTTAGAAATTAGAACAGTTGTAGTTGCTTACTGTGAATTTTCTGAGAGCACTCTCAATCTTTTACCAGGCTGAGGATGAAGAAGGCTATCGTAAACTTATCGACCAGAAGAAAGATAAGCGTCTGGCCTACCTGCTGCAGCAGACAGACGAATACGTGGCCAACCTCACTGAACTGGTGCGAGCCCACAAAGCTGCACAAGCTCTGAAAGAGAAGAAGAAGAAAAAGAAAAAGAAGGTAAAAGCATATTACAGCCATTTGTAATCTGTTGGTAAACTGAATTGTATTTTTTACACATGCATTAACTTTTTTGTGTTTTCAGAAGCCAGAAACAACAGAGGGTGGTGGTCCTGCTCTTGGACCCGATGGAGAGGTGAGTTTACAATGAGTTCACAAGGCGAAAGTAACCGTCACAGATTACATGTTTAAATTTGATTTATAATCAAATGGTATTTCTCTATTCTCCCAGCCTCTAGATGAGACCAGTCAAATGAGTGACCTCCCAGTGAAGGTCATCCACGTGGACAGCGGAAAGATCCTTACGGGGATTGATGCACCTAAGGCCGGCCAGCTGGAGGCCTGGCTTGAAATGAACCCAGGGTAAGTGCCACTTCTGCCTTCAGAATTTTAACAAGGCAGATAATCACATTGGTTGTTTTGATCCTGTCACACCCAATATGTGTGAACAAGTTCAAGTATTGAATTGAAATAGTTAAACGTGAAATATCTGTTTAGGAAAAGGTTCACAATGCTGAGTTTGATTTGACTGATGTCATTTTGTATTGAATGACTAATGCCCTGTAGCAAAACAGATGCAGCCCATCATATCTGTTAATTTATCTGACTGTCAAAAACACTGTGTTCCCCTTCAGATATGAAGTAGCACCACGGTCAGACAGTGAAGACAGTGGATCAGAAGAAGAGGAGGAGGATGTACGTTACACAGTGAACTTTTCATCCAAACAAAAATGGTCAGTTGCAGTTCACTGGCCAACATTATTGTAACATCCTTATTGTTTCTTTACTTTTTATCAGGAGGACGATGAAGACCAGCCTCAGCACTCTGCAACTCCAGCAGAGGAGAAGAAAAAGATTCCTGACCCCGACAGTGAAGACGTATCTGAAGTGGATGTCCGGCACATCATTGAGTAAGATTGAAACACTAGGGTTTTGACGTTATTGTTCCTTTTCTACCATCATCTTTGTAAACTATAGTCGATACTGACTGAAAAATTTGTTAAGTTAGATCCTTATCATGGTGTGCATTAAGTTAAGGCATTCATTTTCATGCTTATTTTCTGCGTCTTATTAGATACAAACTATATACAGCTATACAAAGTAACTGTATTTTGTCTCCACTCTTCAGACATGCCAAGCAGGATGTAGATGATGAGTACGGTAGTGCAAGTTTCAACCGAGGCCTGCAGTCCTACTATGCTGTGGCTCACGCTGTCACTGAGAAGGTGGACAAACAGTCCTCACTGCTGGTCAACGGGCAGCTCAAGCAATACCAGGTATATACCAGGCGTGTAATAGGGAATCATGTTTTTACTGTTTTTGTGAACACCTTTCTCTCATATTTTGAGAACTCCAACTTGTGAACTGAAGCTACTTTCTGTTGCTCAGATCAAAGGTCTGGAGTGGCTGGTGTCACTTTATAACAACAACTTGAATGGCATCCTGGCTGATGAGATGGGTCTTGGAAAAACTATCCAGACCATTGCCCTCATCACTTACCTCATGGAGTACAAGCGGCTTAATGGGCCTTTCCTCATCATTGTACCTCTCTCGTGAGTCCTAACATGTTTTCCTCAGTTCCCTCTATCATTCACATAATAGCAATAAATACAGCACAGCGTGTAGTGTTTTTTAGAAGCCTTGTAAACCAGAGCTGTGCTTTTTGTTTTCAGAACTCTATCAAACTGGGTCTATGAGTTTGATAAGTGGGCGCCATCTGTAGTCAAGGTCTCCTATAAGGTCAGTGGCATCTATTTAGATATACTGTTGTTTCCTTATTAGACTCAGCAAAAATAAATGTTTAAAAAGTCAGTTATAAATGTTTTTTGTTGTTTGAATTTAATGTAAAGCAATTCTACTCTCGTTCAGGGGTCTCCTGCCGCTCGGCGTGCATTTGTTCCCCTTTTGCGCAGTGGCAAGTTCAATGTGCTGCTCACCACGTACGAGTACATTATCAAAGATAAACAAGTGCTAGCAAAGGTAAGTAAGCATCTTTGTGTGTAATTTTGAGGTAATCTACAAAAATAATTTGTGCACTAGTCTCATTTCTCTTTTTACCTCGTAAAGCTTCGTTGGAAGTACATGATTGTGGATGAGGGTCATCGTATGAAGAACCACCACTGTAAGCTGACCCAGGTGTTAAACACACACTACTTGGCCCCACGACGTCTGCTGCTCACAGGCACTCCGCTGCAGAACAAGCTGCCTGAGCTCTGGGCACTTCTCAACTTCCTCCTGCCTACCATCTTCAAGAGCTGCAGCACATTTGAACAGTGGTTCAATGCCCCCTTTGCCATGACTGGAGAGAAGGTGATAAACATGCAAGACAGGGGTTTCCAACAAATCATACATTCATGTATGATTTGTTATTAAAATATCTTTGAATTTTGAATGTATCCTCTCCTTTTTTTATCGAAAGGTTGACCTGAATGAAGAAGAGACCATTCTTATCATTCGTCGTTTACACAAAGTTCTCCGACCTTTCTTGTTGCGCCGTCTTAAGAAAGAGGTCGAAGCCCAACTGCCTGAGAAGGTCGGACGTCACTCACGTTATTTGCCTTGCTTATTATGCACCTTGACTGAGATATTGATTGTCATGATTAAATAAGTAATGTATAGTCTTGATGTTGAAAAAGCTGGATAGTGCTTTTCTATTGATAGATTATGGATAAGCATATCTCAATTTGTATCTATATCATAGTAACTAAATGTTGCTTACATTAATGTTTAGGTAATTGTTTTGACAATTGCGCCCCAGAAACAACTATTTCACTTATTTATTTCCTTATTATATATTATATTTTCTAATTAAACTGTTGATATAATGTCCCTTAAGTCTTTTCCATATTGTTGGTCTCTAGGTGGAGTATGTGATCAAGTGTGACATGTCAGCCCTACAGAGGGTTTTATACAGACACATGCAGGCCAAGGGTGTGCTGCTCACAGATGGGTCAGAAAAAGATAAGAAGGTAAGGAGAAGGTCTTTCATTTTAATTGTTGCAAACTTCATTTGTAAACACCTGAAGTGTAGTACAGTCAGTGTGTTTTAAGTGTAACACGCGTTTTTCTGTCGTCTTTTTTGTCTCATTGTAAATGTTTTAGGGTAAAGGAGGCACGAAGACCTTGATGAACACTATCATGCAGTTAAGGAAGATCTGCAACCACCCCTACATGTTTCAGCACATTGAGGTACAAAGACACTTTACCTGATGCTGAACCAGACTGTTACTATAATTGTTTTCTGAAGTGTACTGTTATAGTGTGAAATGTGTGCATGAATCTGGAGCAGCACGAATCAACTCTTTTTGTTTACTTTTCTAATTTTCTAGGAGTCTTTTTCTGAGCATCTCGGATATTCAGGCGGAATAGTCAGTGGGTACGTAAAGTTTGATGTTGTGTATATTTGTATAGCTACTGTATGCTTTGTGTAGTCGTGAATGTTAATGTACAGGCTCGTTTTTGCTCATGCCCTTCCTCTGCCTGTCCAGCCCAGACCTGTACCGCTCCTCAGGGAAGTTTGAGCTGCTAGATCGCATCCTGCCCAAGCTGAGGGCCACCGACCACAAAGTGCTGCTCTTCTGTCAAATGACATCACTCATGACCATCATGGAGGACTACTTTGCATACCGCAATTTCAAGTACCTGCGTCTGGATGGTGAGATACCTCTTACCAAGGCCAACATTTGAGCTATTAGCTATTTGTCATCGCCAGTCCACTGTGCAGTTTCATAATCTAAATAAAAACTCCCCAAGGATTCTTACAGGTTTTAAACTGAAACTTATGTGCACCAAGTTGGACTCACTCTCTAACATTTTTCCCATAGGAACCACCAAAGCAGAGGATCGTGGCATGCTGCTAAAGACATTCAATGACCCAGCCTCTGAGTACTTTGTGTTCCTGCTCAGTACCAGGGCAGGAGGCCTGGGCCTCAACTTGCAGTCTGCTGACACAGTCATCATCTTTGACAGTGACTGGAACCCACATCAGGTATATGCCAGTATATGATGACATCAACACGGGCATCACAAGTATAGTTTACTTCATCAGTCAATCACGCCACCTAAACTAAACACGTGTTTGTCTTTTTAACAGGACTTGCAGGCTCAGGACAGAGCCCACCGTATTGGCCAGCAGAACGAGGTGCGTGTGCTCCGACTCTGCACCGTCAACAGCGTGGAGGAAAAGATCCTGGCAGCAGCCAAGTACAAGCTGAACGTGGACCAGAAGGTCATCCAGGCTGGCATGTTCGACCAGAAGTCCTCAGGCTGTGAACGGCGAGCCTTCTTACAGGCCATTCTGGAGCACGAGGAACAGGACGAGGTCGGGGTTCGAGGAGGCTGCCGCACTAGGGGGGCGTGGGTGGGTGTGATCTGAACCTGTTCGCACATCGCCCACCCACCCACATCCACCTGTGCGCTGCCCCACCTCTTCATTCTCTCCTTGTTTTTTCTCCTCTTCTGTCTCTTTTCCTTACTTCCCTGTTTTCTCAGGATTTGTGAGCTTTCATCAATCCAGACTTCTCCTTTTCTCCCTTATGTATTTCTGCTTCTGCGCAAACGTTTGATGGTTAATATGATACTTTATCTCCTACACTAACATAAAAACTCCCTGCTTTTATCCTTTTTCCACTGTTGACTTTTAGTTAATGTTCAAATGTATTTCTAGTGATAACCTAAACTAGTAAATATGAGCTGTGATAGTGATATTTACTATACATACATGAAGTACATAAAGAGAAATATGTAAGTATTGTTTATGTATATATCTCTTTTGTTTTTTACTGTGTAAATTGGTCAGTAGTTTAGAGACTTGGCTCTGGTACCACATGTATTTACTGTTTGCCTCTTCTCACTTCCGCCGTTTCATTTGTCTGTAGGAGGAAGATGAAGTGCCCGATGATGAGACTGTCAATCAGATGATTGCCAGAAGTGAAGAGGAGTTTGAACAGTTTATGGTTAGTTCCATATCTGTTAGTGTGTTAAATATTTCAACATCTGAATAAGTCTGTATCTACTAACCCGTTGCTTTGTCTTTTTTCCCAGCGTATGGATCTAGACCGACGCCGCGAGGAAGCTCGCAACCCAAAGAGGAAACCTCGTCTGATGGAAGAGGACGATATGCCCAGCTGGATTCTGAAAGATGATGCTGAGGTTGAGAGGCTAACTTGTGAAGAAGAGGAAGAGAAGATGTTTGGCAGAGGATCCCGTCAACGGAAGGAGGTGGACTACAGCGACTCCCTTACTGAGAAACAATGGCTAAAGGTGGGATGTTATCATGTATGGCTGAAAACATAAAGGTGATGAGGCTTGTTTTAATTCTCATCAGCTCTTTGGACAAGTGTTTTGACCTGATTTCTTCTCAATGCAGGCTATAGAAGAAGGTAACCTGGAGGACATTGAAGAGGAGGTGCGTCACAAAAAGACAACCAGGAAGCGTAAGAGAGACCGTGACCATGACGGCCCAGGCACCCCTGGCTCCAGCAGTGGTCGAGGGCGAGATAAGGATGAGGATGTGAAGAAAGCAAAGAAACGTGGTCGCCCGCCGGCTGAGAAACTCTCTCCCAACCCACCTTCCCTCACTAAGAAGATGAAGAAGATTGTTGATGCTGTCATTAAATATAAGGATGGGTGAGAACATTACTGTATCTCTGCACGCATGTCCTGCTCTGACATCTTGCATTTTTAATCCATTTAGTGGTAATTTAATATTTAGCATGAACTAACAGTGGTGTACACTAACAACACAAATTCTCTGTCTGTAGTAATGGACGGCAACTGAGTGAAGTGTTCATACAGCTGCCATCTCGCAAGGAGCTTCCTGAGTACTATGAACTCATCCGCAAACCTGTGGACTTCAGAAAGATCAAGGTATGTTGAAGAGGAGGGACTTTGCACTTGCTCCGTTTTCGTCAAATTATCTACAGTGTGTTTCACTGCTGTGCTCCCTTGTTTCCTCGCATCAACAGGAGAGGATCAGGAGCCATAAGTATCGCAGCCTGAATGACCTGGAGAAGGACGTGATGCTGCTGTGTCAAAATGCCCAGACCTTCAACCTGGAGGGTTCTTTGGTGAGTTCAGTCTGACCCACAAATGTTGTGTATATAGTACATTCCTTTATTAAATTCACAATATTTTATAAGACGCTAGTGCTAAGGAGCTTCTGTGCCAGACAATGCTTTTATAATCTCTACCCCGTCTCTTAGATATATGAGGACTCCATTGTGCTGCAGTCTGTCTTCACCAGCGTGAGACAGAAGATCGAAAAAGAGGACGAGAGTGAAGGAGAGGAAAGTGAAGAAGAGGAAGAGGAGGCAGACGAAGGCTCTGAGTCTGAATGTAAGTGTCAGAAACGAGGTATTTCTTCACTGAATTGTGAAGCTTTAAGAATAACATCGTGGGTGGGAGCTCTAACGTTTCTAATCTTTTTATCTCAGCCCGTTCAGTGAAGGTGAAGATTAAGCTGAGCCGAAAAGAAAAGGGGGATCGAGGAGGAAAAGGGCAGAGACGGAGGGGCCGTGGGGCCCGAGCCAAGCCAGTGGTGAGCGATGATGACAGCGAGGAGGAACAAGAAGAGGTAATAGAATGTTTTACCATCAGAAAACAATCCCATTACTGCCTTTGCTTTTTTATTAAATGTAAAAAATATAGTTGATTTTTAACAGCTGTTTAAGTGGTGTAAAGGTGCTCGAACAGTGCATGGTTACAGTACAGTTGTTATAAGTAGTGTGTGGCCTCCTGTACTTGTATTGAAGAACAAAAGTAAATCTGCTGTTTTTGTTTTTTTGTTTTTTTCTTTCATTAAGGAGCGTTCGGCCAGTGGCAGTGAGGAGGACTGAGGTGAACCCCTCCTAATGGGACCAGCAGCCCCCTGAGCCTCTAACTGGACTTTATATATTTTACTTAGATACGCCAGGGAGACAGTCAGCGGAAGAGGCCTAGTTTTACCTAGATGAGCTGATTTTTAGTGATAACGTTGTATTCTCATTAAAGTATACAATTAATTAATTAAAAAAACTGGTAAAAATAAATTGAAAGATATGAACCCTCCACTTGCATATTTAAACCATTTTCCCAGAATGAGTAATAGTGTGTCTCTTTGCCTTTTTTGTTTTCCCCTGTAAGAGGAAGTTTGACAGAGCCCAAATTATCAACTGATTGTGGGTCATTAAGATGGTCCATGGTATGGATTTTGTTGTCCTTTACATTGAGACAGCGCATACCTGTGAACCAGGAGTCACTGCGTTCCTCAGAGTCTCTTTTTGAATGCATGTCGTGCGTGTCTGTGGAAATGCACCTGGATGTGTCTTCGCTATTATCGCTGTGTTTAATTTAATACGACAAGCGGGATCACGGTACATCCCACTCTGCAGCTCCTCCCTCTCAGGTTGTGTATGTGAAACGGGAGGGAAGGATAGGACCATTTTCCTGTGTCGGTGTCACTGGATTCCAAAAAGTACAATAAAGGCATCTCATAATATATCTGCTGTCATTCCTGAAGTCCCACATGCGACCAGACGCAGACAGACTGCACTTACCTCATCCGAACACTAGATGGTCCACCAAGCTCATGTAACTGCAAACTTCTCACTACCGCCACCTACTGCTTCACCTTAGTCACTGATGTGTTCGATGCCTTGCAATGTGTAAGTTCCAGAAATTTGTCCCATTTATTATTTCTTTTTCATCATTTTGACACCACGTACTATGAAAGTTGCTTTTATTGTAGCTTTTTAAACAAATAGACGGTATACACCTTTATTGTTAAAGTGATGTGTCACACATTCAAAATAATGGGGATTACAAATCAGTCACATTTAAGTCACCTCTACCTCCAAGGTGGAGGTGATGAGCTGTGGTGCTGCAGGGGAAACCTGATGCATCTGCAGGAAACCTGCTGAGTCCACATGTTATTTATAGAGCCAATTAAATGCATCAGTGAAAACCAAAACTTACCCTGTTAGATGAAGTGTCTCTCGCTGGCCTTCTGGTCCTAACACTGACACTGACACGCCCTCATCCTGCTCTCCCCCACAGCAACATGTTAACACCAAGAGCCACATACCTCCACACCTAAACAAACACGAGCCGACCATATCTATGACTCTGCCTCGTGTGTGTGTGTGTGTGTGTTAGTACAGTTGTGATTGTCACTAATTCAGGATTCACCCATAAATATTTTCTCTCTTTGCTCAGATCTGTTTGTATTACTCACCAGAATTCTATTCTATTTTATTCTATTCCAGGGCAAGGTGAGGGCAACAGAAGCAACTTCTCCCAAAGAGTAAGTTATTGATTGAACTACACTCCATAATCCACACGCCATAATGACAGCCAGGCAATCCAGCAATGTGTCCCTGTGCTGGCAGGGGGCATTGCCACTGGATGATGGATGGCTGAGCTCTCTCCAAAATGAGGACCAGTGTATTTAATGTCAGAAATCATTGTTTCTTTTCTTTGTCTGCTGGCGATTCTCCTGCTCGAGCAGGACCCGCCTACCCCCCCACCCCACCCCCACCCCTAAAAAAATAGAAAATAAAAAACGAGTTTCCCCTGATCGGCTGCTCTGTGTTTGGTGAAGAGAAGCCAAAACTGCATCTGGCAGAACCTGATCTGACCTGCACAGAGAGACAGTAAATCAGTTGCAGGCAAAGCACAGCCCACACTTGTTTGGTCAGGAGCAGCAGTGGCTGTGTAAAGGCTTGTGGGTGAAAGCGTACTGGAAGAACCAGAAAGTGTTTACAGAGGCTGAGGTGTGGAGGGTGAGATCGTGCATAATAAGAGAGAGGTCGTTGTGGAGGGGCGTGTTCAGCTCTCTGGTGAATAAAGCACAGTCAGCAGAAATCAACCTCATCTGCACCCTGGTTTCTATTAATGCCAAAAAAAGACCGGGACTTGCTCCCTCTCTGCAGTGAGACCCAAAGAGAGGGGGACACACAGTAATCAGAGATTCAGAGGTCAGAAGTCAGCTCTGACTTGTCTTAGGAAATGTTCCACGTTCCCCAACCGCTCAACCCGCGGGACCCAGTTTTAGGAAGAGGCCTGAAAATTCCTCGTCAGCTCTCATTAACTGCAGCCTGATGTACAGCAGGGTTGGAGGTGTCATGTACAGGAAATGCTTGACTGTTTCAATGTGAGGATTTTTTCCTTTGTGGTTGATAATAATGGGGAATAATCATGTGCCTGTGTTCTTTAGTAGTGGAAAGTCACTCAAGTGCCATACGTTAATGCTCGGTCAGCAACAATTGTTTATAAATCTCTAATTAAATGTAGTAGAATAAAAAGTACAAGTATTTCCCCCTGAAACTTGAAAGTACTAGTACTGTAAATACTGGTTAGTTTGCAGATGTAAGCTTTACGTCAAGTCGTGTCATGTCAGTGAGCATTTGTGTGTTGATGGATTGATACTGTTGCACATGCAGAGGCAGCGCTCTGTGTTTTCTATGTTTTTATATGTTACAGACGCACATCTTTATTAAATACGTCTGTGTTTGCTCCAACTCGGTGGTGGACACCGCGTGACGGCCCTGGCCTTGTTCCTTCACCTCTTCCTGTGCGCAGCTTCTGTGATGTGGAGCTTCTGCGTTGAGGAGAGAGCAGACACTGGAATGACAGTCTGGACCTCAGAGATGCTCACACAGACCCAGTGTTGTGTCTCCACAGGGAGAATCCGCCTCCTCATTTCACACATATGTGATCCATTTGGTTTCTGATTGCCCATTGTTCGTGCACTCAAGTATCAGTGAAGGCCACACGTGTTGGAGTGGACTTGGTAAGTAAAGGGACTCCATGTGGAGGGGGGTGGGTGGGGGGGGGAGCGCTGACACCATCTGAATGCATGTAACCCTGTGTGATCGTAACAGGGTCAATGTTTTCACTTATCACTCTGACCACACTTGATTTTTCCGCTGAAGTCCTTTCACGTCTTGTTATTTGCAACCCGTGTCAACAATCACGTGTTTTTTTTTTTCAGGCAAACAAGTGGGTAACTTAAGGTTAGTTACCCAGTTTTCAGATCTCTCAGAGGTTTATTCCTCTGCTTGGTTCAAGGTTGTCGTTTTTGCGTTTATCTCTTTACACGCGCTTTATCTCCGCCGCTGTGAATGGAACGCGTGTTGTAAACTATCGTAGAGGATCACAGGAGCCGAGACTTTGAACCATGTTTAACATACATGTTGTTTTGTTCCATGTAGAAACGAGGGGTGACAAGCGACAGTTCAGGAAGTAGAGATACTGTTTTAAAGTCCTGATAATGACTTTACAGCCTATGTGAAGATGTTATCAGGAAGTTTTACCTGCACTGTCAAAGGACTGTTTTGTGTTGACCAGGTGATCCGGTATCATCTGCTACATATTTTTAAAAAGCCATTCTTGTGCGTTATAAATTGTGATTATTATATTATGTACTTTTTCTGCATCTATTATTCATAATGTAGATGTTGAAATATTATGACAACTTTTTTTCCTATCTGTGTGATCTTATTATCAAAACATTTCAGATTTGTGTGTGATTGTTTTGACTCTTACTGTCAGATTACTGTATGCCTTTACCGAAAGGGCCCCATTGTGGGGCCCCTGAGATAATCACATCCGCGTCGCCCAGTTTCCTCAGCCCCCCCCCCCTGTCAGACATGTGCTGGATGGCTCCACTCCCTGCAGAAAGGGTTAAACTCATAGTAAAAGCCACCTCCACACAGCTCCGCCTCCGGATTGTTGAGGTTGTGTGCCTCAGAAATCACACCACTCCAGATCCCGCCCTCCCCCCCTCGGGCCCCTCTCGGCCCCACCCACCCCAGGACCACATTGAAATGGGTCTGATGTTGTCAAACATTACAGTGTACAGCTGAGCATCCCTCCCTGCAGCAGGAGCATCCCCTCACAGAGCAGAGCAGAGCAGAGAGACAGCACAGACAGACAGACAGACAGACAGACAGACAGGCAGGCAGGCAGGCAGACAGACAGACAGCAGTCAGTGGCACCAGTGACAGTGCAGTGACAGACACACACCAGACAGCCACCAGGCCGCAGGACCATGACCCGACCCCTGCTGCTTCTCCTCTGCTGCCTCCTTCACACAGGTCAGTTCATGTCTGCTGTCCTGCTCCAGCCTCCTCATGTACATCTGTACATGTATGTGGATATGGAACAGCAGCAGGCCTGTGTGTGTGTGTGTGTGCGTGTGTGTGTGTGTGTGTGTGTGTGTGACAGCACCGGGTGCGAGGTGATGGGGGGAGGGCTCCCCACTGAATGTAGGTCAAATCTCCGCTTCCCTCACTCTCATCTCATTTCCATAGAAATGTAACTGATTGTAAAGTGTGTGTGTGTGCGTGTGTTTGTGTGTGTGTGTGTGTGTGCGTGTGTGTGTGTGTTTCATATGGCTGTGCATTTGGTGTCAGAGTTTGCGTCGTATTGTTTTAGTCTCGCCGGGTTTTTGAATGGAGCTGCGCGTTTTGCGCCTTTCATGTGCTGGCGCTGCGCCAGCGGCGCTGCGCTGCGGCCAATCAGGTTTGCGCACCGTGAACACAGGCTGCGTGGAAAGGATGGTTCATGAAAAGCTTTTTTTTTTTTTTGGGAAGCTGCTGCCATTCATAACAAGAAAAAGCGCGGCAGTTGCATTTATTTTAATAGAATAAAAAAAAACACATTGCTACTATTCCTACCACAGGCTGTGTGAGAAGCGCAGTGGTTGGGGTTTTGCCCACATGATGCAACATCTCGCCTGTTTGCAGGAGGCTTCCCACATCCCGTGTCCCTCTTACCTGACACGGCCTGTGCTGTGGGAGGAACTGAGACTCCTCCACCTCATCCTCCAATAGGAACCCTGACTTTGTCCCTAAGCAGCATTCCATTGCGTTTGACTGTGCACTGTTGTGATGTGACCTCATTGTCAGACCTGTTCCCAGTGTGTTGGTTCTGGGAAGTGATTTGGTGAAAGTTGCTGGAAGTGCCTGTCACCGGTCCACATTTCCCCACAGGGACGAGTCTCATCTTATCATCTTACCTCACCGTGTTGTGAAACCGCGCTGTCGCCCACACGTCTGGACAGAGAAGCTTTTTTTAATCTATATTCTGCTTTAATGTTTATGATCAACCACTGAAACCCGATGCGAGATTTTATTGTGAAATATTTTAAAAAGTGGGGAAACTTTTTTTCACTTTTTTTTCCACGGTCAATCAATAAAACACACCAGACATTCGAGCGCAGGCAACACAACATGAGCACATTTATTTTCCCTGCATTGATTTGTACCCAGTCAATAACGCTGCCATTCTGTCCAGTTTGTCTTTCAAGGACTGAACTTTAAGCCCATGAAGTAAATAGTCGGCGTGAACTTGAATTTGGACTCTGTGCCATCAGTTTCAGGGAATCAGAGCTGATCTGGGAACAGATCTGGGAGGTGGAATCATTCCACAGTGCAGTCACCGCTGTGCCCCTCACACAGTCAGGAAGAGGGACAGCTCGAAATCGACCTCACGCTTAAACCATTATTTTGACTTAGTCACGAGGAGTTTCTCCTGATAACACCATCAACTCACTATCTCATTACTGTATTATCTTTATGGCACTAATGCACGGCCTTTCTTGTGGCGTCATAAAGAAATCCGCTTAATATTTACATCAAATGACAGTTTGTAATCCTGGAGTTCTCTAAAATACGACAACAGCGTCTGGAAGCGGTTCTCAGCCGGAACAAAGCTGCTGTTGGAATGATCACACATGACCGATGGCACCAGGTGTTCGCCTTTACCCTGAAGGCTCTGATGATTTACTGTGCTGGAACATCACGCCACGCCACATCACGTGCCACTTATCTTTTTTCCCATTCTTTTCCATAGGCTTTGTGCAGGAGGAAATAAATGACCGCTTCAACATTTATATGTATAATCTGAATAGTTTAGGTCAAAACACAGAGATGCAGTGAAACGGCTAAAGGGCCCAAGTGGCCCCTCTCTGGCCCCTGTCAGAAACAGGTGACCATCATGAGGACCAGCTGGTTGAATGGCCCTGACGAGCTTTTCGTAAACTGTTGTCTTTATGATGGACTGGAGAATTTGTCCTTCCAGTCCAGCGGCTTCATTAGGTCCATATAAGATGGGGGTTGGGAGAGTGAGAGTATTTTTGCTTGCAGGGGCCATAAGCAGCAGAGAAGGAGATTTCCAGTGGTGGTTATGAACCTGTCATATCAGCAGCTCTGTGCTGATAATGAGAAATGCAGCTTGGGCTGCTTCCATAGGTGCAGCACATATCTCTGTTTGACTTGTAGTAGTGTAACCATTTATCTGCCCTATTTAAACAAGCGGAAACATGCACGTGTGTGTTTGTTCATGTGTGTGTGTGTGTGTGTGTGTGTCATGTTATGATTAGACCTCCCACTCCCAGACCCCAGCTCCTGTAGCGGCACGTTTTTACCACCTCAAGACTAAGCTTTAGATTGACTTTGTTAATGTGAGGCCATGTTGTATCTGCTCAGCTGATAACTGCTTGTCTCCATGTCTCCATCTGTGGACATGTTGGCCTGCACTCTCTGCTGCATCCTCATTGTTTTCATTCGCAGCCATTTCTATGTTTACAGGGGGACTTCCTGTGTAGGCCCGTGATGGGCGATAACAAACCGAAGCTGAATTGTGTGTTAACATGCGTTTGTCGCAGATGCGTTGACGATGTGTGGAACGAGGCAGTTCCAGTGTGGGAATGGGAAATGCATCACGGCCAGATGGGTGTGCGACGGAACGGATGACTGCGGAGACGGCACAGATGAACTTCCTGCTACCTGTTGTGAGTATCGCGTGTCAATATACTGATCCCATGATCCCTCACATCATGTAGATGATGGAGTGTCAGTGATATTTCTCTCTGGGTTTCACTCTCAGTGGCTAAAACCTGTGGGCCAGCTGAGTTCAGCTGCCTGGACCGCCTGAACCAGTGTGTTCCCAACAGGTGGCGCTGTGATGGGAAAGCTGACTGTGAGAATGGAGCAGATGAAGACACTTGTGGTGAGTCTTTATTGACCATGCACTCAATCAGCTTCCCGGTCATTCATTCATCTGACCCCCTCTCTGTCACATTCACTGTCACAGAGCCCAGGCAGTGCTCACGCAGCGAGTTCCGCTGCACCAGTGGACAGTGTGTGTCTTCCTCCTTTGTGTGCGACGATGAGGCAGACTGCAGTGACGGCAGCGATGAGGTCTCCTGTCCTCCCACCACCTGCAGCTCCACGGCTTTCCAGTGCAACAACTCAGTGTGTGTACCGCGCCTGTGGGCCTGCGACGGCGACTCCGACTGTTCCGATGGCTCGGACGAGTGGCCCCAGAACTGTGGCACAAAGAAGCCCGCCGCCGCTGCAACTCACCAGTGCTCCTCGCTGGAGTTCCACTGTGGCAGCGGAGAGTGCATCCATGGCAGCTGGAAGTGCGACGGGGAGGCCGACTGCCTCGATCGATCAGACGAAGCCAACTGTGGTGAGCGTGATTACAAGATTCTTTACCTCTCCATCGCACGCCGCCATCAGACTAGAGTTGTCACCTCTCCTCCCCACTGTCAACCTGTGTCTGTTGTCTCCCATCAGCTCGTCCCACCTGTCGACCTGATGAGTTTGAGTGTGGCGATGGGACTTGCATCCACGGCAGCCTCCAGTGCAACCAGCAGCGTGACTGCAGGGACATGAGTGATGAAATGGGCTGCGTCAATGGTATGAATCAGCTTCTCCGCCCCTCCCACACACTCTGCTCACTGGCTGCCAAACATCTCACTGTTTCTCTAACGTGTGTCCAATTTCTTTTCACGTCACATAACGCAGCCACACACTGCAATGGCCCAACCAGGTTTAAGTGTCGCAGCGGGGAGTGTATCAGCATGGAGAAGGTGTGCGACAACCATCGTGACTGCAGGGACTGGTCAGATGAGCCTCTTAGGGAATGTAGTGAGTACACAGGCTGTCTGGTTCATGACTACCGTGATGCATTTAATGACGGTGTGGCTCAAGAATATCCTGGAAAAACACAAACACAAACGTTCCTTCCTCTGGCTGCAGACTCCAATGAGTGCGTGTACAACAACGGAGGCTGCTCTCACGTCTGCAAGGACCTGAAAATTGGCTATGAGTGTCTGTGTCCTGCTGGATACAGCCTGGTTGACAGGAAACGCTGTGAAGGTAAAAGCCCCCTGAGACAGCTGCAATCAGAAATCAGACAAACATTGATGTGTGTGTGCGTTTCATTTATTTTCGTTTGATTGCATGTGTGTCTCTTCAGATATTGACGAGTGTGCCAACCCGGACACCTGCAGCCAGATCTGCATCAACCAGCTGGGCAGTTACAAATGTGAATGTGAGGAGGGTTATCAGGTCGACCCAGCGACCAAAGCCTGCAAGGCCATCGGTAAATAAACGCTGCCACTGTTCTCCGCAGACTCTTGTGCTGCTATGTGAGGGTTGGATGCTGAATAGCTTTGTCACATGGTATATTTAAAATTCACCCTTACAGAAGCCACCCATTAAATATGACTCCTGGTTCAGATTTATGGTTATCGTTATGTAGAATCATTATGTAATACTGTATGTTCAAACTAACAACAAACTAACTCATCTGTTCTTATATAGGTACAATCGCCTATCTTTTCTTTACCAACCGCCACGAGGTGAGAAAGATGACTCTGGACAAAAGCGAGTACGCGAGAGTCATCCCACGTCTCAAGAACGCGGTAGCTCTGGACATGAACATGGCTACCAAAGAGATCTACTGGTCAGACATCTCCCAGAAGAAGATCTACAGGTGAGTAAACGTTTCAGTCGCAGTGCAAGTGGACACTGTTTCCTTTGGTCCTGCTTGACAGCTGTTTGAACTCTCAAACCAGAGCGCAGATGGACTCAGCTGAAGACTCATCCCGTCACAGCATAGTGATTGGCAATGACATCGATGCTCCTGAAGGCATCGCTTACGACTGGATCCATGGTAACCTCTATTGGACCGACAGCATCCGCAGCACCATCTCCGTGGTAACCTCCGATGGAAGCCGTCGCAAAACTCTCTTCAACCAAAACGTATCGAAACCCCGCGCTATAGTGGTTGACCCCCACAGCAAGTAAGTCCTATAGCACAGATCCATGTAGAATCCTAAAAGACTGAGTGATTCAGATTGTTTTTATTGACAATTATCTGCATCTCTTAGCTTCATCTACTGGACGGACTGGGGAACTCCGGCTAAGATCGAAAAGAGTGGTCTTAATGGTGGAGACCGAACAGCTCTGGTCACTGACAACATTGTGTGGCCTAATGGAATCACACTGGGTAAACTCCAGCACTCCTCTCTCTCTCTGCTTTTTTTTGTTTGTTTTTCTATCTATTCACGTGAATGGCAGCGGCCACTCTGGTGTGACCTGTTAACCCCCCCGCCCCCCTCCTCCATCCATCCACAGACCTGTTAAACCAGCGGCTCTACTGGGTGGACTCCAAGCTGCACACCCTCTCCAGTATCGACGTGCAGGGCGGTGGCCGACGCACACTCATCATTGACGAGCACAGGCTGGCTCACCCACTGGCTCTCACTGTGTTCGAGGTACATATTTATCATCCCATAGACTCTGTGTCCACTCCGTCTCCAGGGTCTAAAATGTTGTTTTGTGTTTTCTTAGGAGAGAGTGTTCTGGACAGATGTCAGTAACAATGCCATCCTCAGTGCAAACAGGCTGACGGGTGAAGACATCGCACCAGTGGCGGAGCACCTATCCTCCCCGGAAGACATTATTCTCTACCACAACCTCAAACAACCTGCTGGTAATCAGACTGCCCATAACAACAATGCTTCCTTTCCAACATTGTTTCCTTAATTGTCAAACTAGATTCTGATCATATTGACAATGGCCTCCAAAATATGTCAAACGATTGCATTCGACCTAAAAGTTAATTTTATTCTTTGGTTTTAGGGAGGAACTGGTGTCAGGTTTCCAATGGCGGCTGTGAATTCATGTGCCTGGCAGCTCCTCAAGTGGGCAGGCACCCCCCCAAATATACCTGCGTCTGTCCAGATAGCATGATGCTAGCCAGAGATATGAGGACATGTGTACCTGGTGTGTATATGATCAAGTAAAAGTATACTATCAAAATACCCAAAACTCCAAAGTCCTAATTTCTCAGCCCTCCCCATCTTCTCTTGTACTCCACCAGCTGTGCCAACATCTGCAGCTCCTGATCAACCTCACATTCCACCTACCGACCCCCCTCATCTGCCACCAAAGACCACAGCCATGACCACACCCAAACCCCAGGTGCATACCACCACCTCTGAGCCTCTTGTAATCAAAAAGCAGTTACCGAGCACCACAAAGCCTCTGGTCAGGACGACCACACCTCATCCGAGGACCCCCTCACCACAGCCAGTCAGACCTCAGGTTTCCCAGACCACCACAGAGGCTCCAAACACATCTACAGGTAAAAACATGGTACTTTTTGAGGTCTGATTTGGTAAAAGTGCTGCTTTTACCAAAGCAACACAATAGCTACAAATGCAAAACATAACTGTGTGACAGTAATTTCAGTCATCAGAACACCACATGCTGTTTTTCACATTGTTCTGTTCCTACCTTTACTTCAGATCTCAGACATGGATTTGCTGCTTCTGAGCCAAAGAGTGCCTCCACCACCCCAATAGCTCTGTACATTGCCCTGCCTCTGGGTGAGTGGGTTCAGCTCCGCCAAAGGCCGCCCAGAAAATATCGCTATTTTGAAATAACAACAGCCACCTAACTCGTCTCGTCTCTTTCTGGATCTCTCTTCTCGTGTGCAGCGTTCGCTTGTCTAGTGGCTGTTGGTGGTCTGCTGCTCTGGAGGAACTACAGGTTGAAAAACACCAACACGATTCACTTTGACAACCCCGTCTACCAGAAGACCACTGAGGACCAAGTGCACATTTGGAGGAGCCACAGTCCTGGTGGTTACTCTTACCCAAAAGTGAGTCACAGAGGTGTCACATCAGCTGACCATACAATGTCCTGTTCAGACCAGACCTGCTGAGTTCACCTGCTAGTTGAGCCAGATCAACAGCTTTGTTTGGAGTCAGCCCAATACCATGTTCTCCAAAGGCTCTCGGTGTTCTGCTCCTTAACCGAGTGTAAACATTGCGTTCACATGATGAACTGCACAAAGGCGGCAAATAAACGCAAGTGTGATTTAGGTGGATTCAAAATTTAGTTGTTGTCAACACTTGCAGTTGCTACAAAGCATATATTCTCGTGTATTTATTTCAGATTTTTATTTGTATATTATTTGCATACACGTGCATCCACAGCAACTTTTTCTCATGTGCTCTCTCCTGTCAGAGACAAGTGGTGAGTCTGGATGAGGAAGCAGACAATCCGGCCTTCACTGAGAACTGAGAACTGAGAAAGGTCATCATTCTGGAGAGAAGAGCCACCTGCGGCGTCCTTTTCTTTCTTTTTCTTTACCTCACTCGGCACAAAGATATGGAAGTCACAGCCAGTATGAGACAAACTTGAACCACTATAGCCTCACGGACGAACCAGTCCTCTGCAGAGATGATTCACCTGGAGAACCGCGTCACTGTTAAAGCTACATCCTGCGTCAGTTTAACTGAACGCATTTGATGCGGCCTTCTAACGCGTTGTTGTAAATATCACTGTTTATTTTTTTACGTTTCGGTCTTAAGAGACAAGCTGTTAATGGAACATTGCCCAGCATGAAGCTGTGGAATCCACACACGTGTCTTAGCCTTGTTATCATGATGTCGTCAGACATAGTTACAGGACCTGCAGAAGCACAAAAGTCATTTTTACAAATCAGATGAGAGTGTTAATTGGCTCTTGAGTTAATGGAAGGCAGATTTTCTTTCAGCCAGGTCACTTCCTAATGACCTTACTGCCATTGTTAACGCACAAACCCGAGATGGATCCTCGAATGTAACTCAGGGGGAAAAAAGCAAATGATGCCAATGTCTTCCAAACCGGAACCAAAAGAATCAGAGATGGTTTCATCCAGACAGACACTAACGCAAGAGCTGACTTACAGACGCGTTACACTAATTCACCATGTGCCAGTTAAACCAGTGTGCGCCCCCTGTCTGTCTGATCGCCTCAGTGGTACTAACATATCAGAGAAAACACCACACATTGTCCATTGAATCCTGCACCTTCTGATCGCCTTCGGATTTCACTTCCCACCATATGTGTGTGTGTGTAGAGCTGGGCACAGGGACCTTCAGCAGCTGGCTGTAGTTACTTCTGATTTGTGATCGTCTGTCTGTCCGTTGCGGACGCAGCTTTAAACCTTCCTTTACTGTTCTCCTCTCAGGGGGACCAGTGCATTCCTCAGGCAGAAAGGCTTTGGTGCAGTCACGTGAGGCCAGTGGGGCCCTGTACGCTGCCACGTGCATACAGTATATTTACACCTACCTAAAACCCACAGCTGCAGCCTGCCAAAGCCATGTTCCCCATCACGACGTTTAAAGCTGTTTTCACCAACACTTTTATTTATACTGATAAATGTGTGCCTTCTTAATTCCATGATTTGTTGACATGTTCATGTTGGTGCTATTGAGCTGTGTGGATGTGTGTAAAATCCGTGTGTCTGCCTGTTTACAGTAGCTTGTTTGAGGGACCGTGGCGGCGTTCTCCATGCAGGGGAGGTTACACTGAACAGCTGCTCTCTGTGATGTGGGTCGAGAAACTAATTCCAAAGTACTAATCAAGCTGTACATGTATTCAAGTTCACTGGCTAGAAAGCGGATTTAGTGTGTAAATATAATGTTCATAAATGTACATATTTGTTCTTCACATTTTTTGGTAATGATGTCAGTTGTGTTTTAGTCTTTTGTTGTGATCTTTTTGCTGTACATAAATAAATGCTTCTATTTATTATAGAATCAGGACTCTGGGTTCAGTTTCAAGACTCATGCCTGAATTTACTTGAAAGCAAAACTTGTTAATGGTCACGTGAGACTTTTAATACGTATTTTGTTTATTAAGAATTGAACTTCTGCTCGTTGTCCTACGTCTCACCCCAAACAGGAAGATATAGTAACTGAATATTAATACAACTGTATACAGAAAAAGTAGTTTAAATAGTTTTAATCATTTATATCGTTAGTATTTTAGTTAAATCTCTATTTCTCTGTATCAATCTTATGTTATTGTTTCATTAATACTTTTTGCTGTTTTAACTTTTTTCACTTTAAATTTCATTGCATCTATTTCTGTTCAGTTATTTATGACTGTTTAAACTGTACAGCCTAAACCTTTAGATAAGTCAGCTCACAATTAAACATTAGCTAATTATCCATCAAATTAGATGGTTAAAACAGTTTTAAGTTTTATGTGCCTCAGTTGTTTATTCAGTTAAAGTCAGTATTATTTTCAGCTTTCTGGATTGAGTCACTTCCACGACTTCAGTAATACAGAGACATTAGATTTTCTGCCACTATTCCAGTTTAATATGGAGAATCCACTGTACTGTACTTTCCTTGTCCTGGCTGAAATCCTGGTTGAGCTACGTGGCAGATGAAAGGTTTGAAAAATGTGCATGTTTGGCTGGTTAACGGCCTTGGTATGCACACATGCCTGAAAACGTGCTGAGTGAGGGCTGTATTTCTTTCGCAGTCTCTTTTTTGTCTTGGGGTCTGGCTGTGTTTTTGTATAGTTCTGTGGAATGTAAGGATTTTTCCTGGAAGGTCCAGACGTCACAGTGAAGCAGAGCCAGAGTTTCCTAGAAATTCTCCCACACTGTGAGATCCCATGTGGAAAAAAAATCATATCACTCTGTGTGAAGGACATGCCCTTATTTTAATTATATTTGCTTATAAAGCTATAATGTTTCATACCTGAGAGCTGGGAAATTTGAACATGGTCTAAATACATTGCTAAATAATTCACATAATTTGAGAGTCAAATTTCTATTCAGAACCAGATATATGTTCTCGTTACCAGGCCCAGTTTGGTTGATAGATTCATGAGTAATGAATTCATTTTTTTAAAAATACAAGCACACCAGAGAGTTCTTATACATTTCACCTATCACCTATATTTTTTACAGCTTTAAATGGATTTGACATCATCAGCTTCCAGAGAACAGAAGGAAAACAAACATCTCTGTCTGTGACCCTAAACATCTGTGATCAAACACATTTCAGGCACATGTCATGTGCAAAGCTCAAGGGCAAGCACGAGCGGAAGTGATGAGCTGAAATCAGGGAAAGGATCCGATGACACATCTGTACACATATGGGCAAACCATACGTATAAGAAAACACAGCAGTACACGCTGACGTCCAGGGAAAACTGTAGATGATCATTAACAGAGATCTGTTTGTCATCGGACAGAGTGAATCTCTGATTCTCAGCAGTCACTTTCAAAACAGTTATCGAGACTCCCACTCAACTGGCAGTGTTTGTTCCTGTTTGCACATGTGGCAGAAAATTTGTTATTTTTTCGAAGAAAGGTTTCATCTGTATCCAGTGACATCAGTAATCATTCATTTGATCCCTAGGAGGTCAAGATGGATTATTTCAAGATCTACCAGGCACTAATGAAACAAATACAGCTGAGGTCATAGTTTATTGACTGACTGTTATGCACCTATTTCTAAACATCCAAACATCTAAATGAATAAAGTCCGATTTTTATGACACATTTTCATACCTCTGTCTGCTCACATTTAAAAAATATGCTGTAGTAAATACAAAAAGTCTCTCACGTTTCAGTACATTTCAGTTAACGGTTAAGACATGTGATCTGCCAGTAGGCTGTGATATGACACTGATGCTCACCAAATCTTATATCAACAACTTCAAGCAGCTGGATGCTGAGTTCCTGCACCGCTGACCTTTGCTCAGCCTATGATGTGCTGGAAAGACCACCTGATTGTGTCGCCTGTGCTAAAACCTAAAGATTGTTGTCATCTTCATAGTTGTTTGCTTTAGATGTTTCATGTGGGGTTCATGTGCATGCTGGTCATTAACGAGATTAGTTTTTCCCTTTTAATTTTTCCTCAAAAGAAAACATGGGGCAGTTACCGAGGTGATCAATGTTCAACACAAAGCTCGTCCAGAGGACAAATCATACCACTCTGATGGCACACAACGTCACACAATGTTCTGCAACAACACGATTCACGTAAACTCGCACTATCTGGTCTCCTCATGTTGTGTAAACATCGTCATTCCATAATCAGTCATCGTCCTACAAACACACTTACTGTGACTCAGCGGCAGAATTTTTTTTTTACTGAAATGACTGAAATTTAAAGGTTCAGTCACTGTAGATAACAATGTTAATATACAACACTGGACTTATTTCACTGAAAGACAACACTGATTTAAAATATTCATATTTGTTTTATTTTATTGGCAGCGTCTTTATGTTGTATAATTATGCAACTCTTGATCTGAGTTCTTTGCCATGAAATTCAAAGACATTAAAAGTTATTCTAGTGTTATTAGCATTATAAAAGCGTTTGTTTCCATAATGTTTGAAACAATTTTTTAGAGAAAAAAATCTGAGAAGGTTGTGAACTTAAAATGTAAAAATACGTTTCATCATAAAATGGAAAAAAGAACACACAACATAACATACACTACAGAAAACCATTCTTCTTGCGCCCCCTACTGGACAACAGATGTAACCTCTGACGGCTGCACCGGAAACCACGTGGTTTAGCTTTGAACATGGCATACTCGTGTCCTGCAGCTGGGAAGAGTTCAGCTCTGTAGTGTGTAGTTTTCATTTTATTCTGTATTTTCAAACGTTTATCTCTCACTTAAAACATGCCAGGGACGGAGTTGAAAATCAACCCCAAGTTTGCGCAGAAATATGAGAAATACCGACAAAAAGAAGAATTACAGAGACGTAAGTGTGTTGCAGCTAACTCATGCTAATGCTAACTAAAGCCTGCGTGGGGAAGCGTGGCTTTGAGAATGTCGTGTAAAGCGCTGTGTTATTGTTTGTACGTTTGTAAACTTGGTGTCTCCGTGTCGCGTGTTGTGCAGTGAAGGATCGATATGGCGACCGAGCGGCAGACAGTGACTCTGAGACGTCCGAGTCCAGCTCTGACGACAGTGAAGTGGTCAGTACCGACGTGTCCTGTCTTTTCACCCTCTGACCTCAGATAAGAGTTTCTTTGACGTTTATTTGACCCCTCAGGATCTTGACCCTGAAGTAGAGAGAGACTTTTACAGGACATTGTCCCTGCTGAAGAAGAAAGACCCGAAGATCTATGAGGAGGATGCCAAGTTTTACTCGGAAGGTGATTTAGTACAGTGGTGTTGCATTCATGGTCTGTGGGATTTTAAAGGTTTCATAAACAAATGATGTAAATATATTGCTTTCAGGGGCGTCCACCAGTGAAGAACAGCCTTCGACCTCGAAGAAAACAGTAAAGCCCATGTTTCTCAAGGATTATGAACGTAAAGTCATACTGGAGAAAGAAGGGTGAGTGAGCTCTGTTACTTTACTGTGTATCTATCTACACCACAATCAGATTGTGTCTTGGAAATGATAATGGGCATTTCCCCTGCCTTCTGCAGCATTGTAGACAAAATAAATAAGTAATCACAATGAACGATTATCTGCATGGACGGTCAATAAAACCACACTTTGTCATGATATTTTGTTGATTCTTGTGTTGACTGTCATAAACCAGCGTCCCAGTGTTTATCATTAATTGTGATCCTAAAACTTTTTTTTACTTTACAGGAAATATGAAGATGATGAAGACAGTGATGATGACGAGGCTGTTATGAGAAGAGAGGTACATGGTGAAATACAGTTTTGCACTCTCTGGAATATGGAGGTCATTACATACAACAGATTTCTGTAATAATAATCACTGTTTTCCTTCACAGCGAGCAGCCTCTCCTAGCTATATTCAAGAACAGCAGGAGCTGAAAAAAAGGTAAGGCTTAAACTGTCTGAGTCTGTGTGTGGACGTTCTGTTCTGTTGCAATCTGCTTATGGAAAACAATACCTCTTGTCAGCTTTCAGAAGTTCATCCAGGATAGCGAAGATGAGGATGATGCCAGTGAGGAGGATGGAGGATCCCAGCTGCTGACCAGGAGGATCAAAACACAGGAGGAGAAGGTCAGAGGCTGGTACCTGGACACTGCTTATGCTTTTGGAATAGTACAAAAGTATCAGAGATTAGGATAAAGTGATGTGTGTCTGTGTGTAGGATAAAGAAGAGGCTGATTATCTTGAGTGGCTGAAAGGCCAGGCTGAGCTTGAAGGTCCAGAGGAGGTGAAGGACATGGTGAGTGTGTGTATTTAGATAAGAGAATGTGTCAGAGAACATGATGGAACATTCATTTTAACACTTGTCTGTGTGGGGATAGAAATACCTGAGGGACTACTGGAATGACCCGGAGTTAGATGAGAAGGAACGCTTCCTGAGAGATTATGTCCTTAACAAGGGCTACCTAGATGAGGACGAAGATGATGAAAGGTACATTACTGTCTGGATATTAGGTTTTTCCTGTCAGGGCTGTGATCTGAAGCTGCGCACGTACAGTTAACTGTTGTGATGCATTCAGGATCCCGACTTATGATGAGGTGGTCCAGGATGACATGGAGGATTCTGAGTCGGAAGGGGAGACTTTCCTGGAGCGGCAGGAGGACTTTGAGAGGAGTTACAACTTCCGCTTCGAAGAGCCTGACGCTCAGCAGATCAAAACTTACCCCCGCAACATCGCCACCTCTGTACGTTCCAAAGATGACCGGCGGAAACGTAAAAGGGAGGAAGTGAAAGAAAGGAAGAAAAAGGTACTATATATAAATAAAGACTTGAGACTATCAGACTCTTGATTCCCAAATATAACACATATTATCATTTGCTCTCAGGATATGTCATCATAATATGGCCTCGGGCATTACCTAATAAAAACTCTTTCAAAACTATGGCAGGAAAAAGAGCAAAAGCAGGAGCAACTGAAGCAGCTAAAAAACCTGAAGCGCAACGAGATCATGGAGAAGCTAAAAAAGCTCCAGGAGCTGACTGGAAATGAGCAGCTTGCCTTCAGCCAGGTGGACCTGGAAGGAGACTTTGATCCACAACAACACGACCAGCTCATGCAGGTGAGTCTACACACATTCCTGCAAAAAGACATACAAATATATTTATGTTTCCTGGAACAGCGATTGTCTTGTCATAGCCCTGTAACTGTAATTACGGTAGGTAGATCAGATGCTACAAACTTCAGATTTTTCCACAAGCAAATAAAAATGTACCGCATTTTCTGGATAATAAGTCGCTCCGGAGTACAAGTCGCACCAGCCATAAAATGCATAATAAAGAAGGAAAATACATTTATAAGTCGCACTGGAGTATAAGTCGCATTTTGGGGGGAAGTTTATTTGATAAAATCCAACACCAAGAACAGACATGTCATCTTGAAAGGCAATTTAAAATAAAAATAGAATAGAGGCAACAACAGGCTGAATAATTGTACGGTATGCTAACGTTACATGACACATAAACAACGAACTAAGAACGGTATGTTAACATAACATATTAAGAGTTATTCAGATAACTATAGCATAAATAACATGCTAACAAGTTTACCAAACCATCCGTGTCACTCCAAATCACTAAATCCAATGAAATCTTCATCCTCTGTGTCACTTTCAAACAACTCCGCTAACTCAGGAGGTAGAAGGTGCGGCGCTTCCTCTTCTACGTCGCCAATGTTTTATCAATTCAATTATCAACACAGGCCTAGAGCGCCCTCTTGCGGTTTAGTGTGAAAATAACATGTGAAATGATATAATAATGTGTTAATAATTTCACACATAAGTCGCTCCAGAGTATAAGTCGCACCCCCGGCGAAACTATGAAAAAAACTGCGACTTATAGTCCGGAAAATACGGTAACTGCTGTAATAAACTTGCCGTTATTAGCATATCTTGCTAAAAAGTTACTGCCTAAAGTATGAGCATATGATTAAATGAACTGGTGAATGAGGATGTGGAGATAAAAATCGAGCTGATTACTACAAAGCAGAGGCAGCCAAGTTAACTTTAACTTTTACAGTAAACTGTACATCTGTTGAACAGAGGCACAGTCAATCCCCATAAGACTGTACATTAGCTACAGGGAGATTTAGCAGTGTGTGCTGCACTGTGCAGCGTCAGCAGTGCCTCTGGCATTGGTAGAAAAGCTTATTTATAACCTCATTACAACATCTGGGTAAGTCACAGTACTAACCTCGTAAGACCTGCAGCATTTGGAGCATGGTACTACACTCGCTCGCTCTCTCAGGGACAGTAACGTCAGCATGTCTGTTTTCCAGATCGAAAAGCCTGAATTGAATTTAAATGTTTGAATCATCAACATGACGTTTATAGAGATTTTGATTCCATCAGGCAGATTTTGCACTGTGAAGGGTTTTTGTTAACAAAAACGTTGAAACGTATCAAAAAAACTGGGTATGTTTGTATGTATGTTTGCTTGCTTGCTTGTTTATATGTATGCAATCCATGATAATTGTTGTCCACAAAATAATGTTTTTTTTAAGTGACGTAATACTTAAACATGTGTATCAATGTTGCCCACTAACAGTCTAAATGTTTGACAGATGATTGATGAAACGTTTGTTTCTACTTTTTTCTGGGTGAACATTATTTACATGATAAGTGTTCATCTTGTTTCTCTGTGTGTGCTCATGCAGATTAGTTTGATGGTATGGCATGGTACATTGGTCCCATGTTCTTAATGCAAGAATGTCTGTGGTTCATGCTATGACGACGCTGCCCAGCTCACACAGGTGCATTCCATTTGGCTCATTTGTGAGTGAGGTGCAGCTGCTTTCTTATTGAGGGGCGTGGTATTTAAACCTGATTCCAGCTGATATACAACACCACTGCTTTGAACCACAAGAGTACACTTGATGTTTTTCTTTTGAATATAATATATAACAGAATTATCTGACATATTTTGTTGTTTTTGCAGAAATTCTTTGGAGATGAATATTATGGAGAAGTAGAAGAAGACAAGCCTCAGTTTGATGATGACGATAATGAGGGTAAGCCCTGTTTCCTTCATACTGGCTGGGGTGGCATTTTTGAGCTGTGTAGGTTTTATTTGCTTTGAGGTTTATTACCAATTATTTTTAAAACATGTTACTGCTGCTTTTCAGTCAACACTGAATAACAACTCAGTGCATGCTTCATATGTCTGACTCTTGAGGTTCTTAAATCTGTGGTGGGTTAAATAAAGAAAATTAATGGAATTTAAAAAAGTCCATCATACATGCGTTTCCAGTTTTTCATAGTAGCTTTGCTGTGGGACTATGAATTTTACTGGAAAATGTTTAGGTAGTTGCATGAATGTGCCTGAAAAAGTCATAGCTTCTTGTGTGTGCAACAGCACACTGGAACTGGGACACATGGACAGGAGAGGAGCAAGAGGATGGATATGGTGATGGTGAAGATCATGATGGAGACGATTATGATGCCACAGGGCCACACTGTGAAGATGAAGACTTTATTGTGAGTGGTGTTCATTTTTTACTGAAAGCATTGTATTACCCTGAGCCTGTCACCTATGTGGTGCAAAGAAACTCGCTCACCTAAGTTCATCTTGTTGAAACAGATGGATGCAGACTACGACCCGAGCCAGCAGGCTGTCTCCAAGAAGCAGAAGAAAAAGGAAAAGAAGATGAAGAAGAAAGAGGATATACCACAAATGGGCAAAAAGAGAAAGAAGTCTCACTTTGCAGAGGTCATAACCCAAAAAAAGCCTGTGTTTGATCCTCGTAAGTGTCACTAAACCTGCCACAGATAAGCTGCTCCTCTGGGTTTTCTAACATGCACAGTATGTACTGTAGTTATTATAAAACTGTTTGTGTTTCAGAGGAGAAAAACTTCGAGCAGTATTTGGATGAGTACTACAAGCTGGACTATGAGGACATAATAGACGACCTTCCATGCAGGTTTCGTTACAGACAGGTTGTCTCCAACGACTTCGGCCTGACCACCGAGGAGGTGAGAACCACAGCAACTTTTAAACTCCCAATAACTTGTACATAATATAATACATAACTTAATTAGCTTATGTTAGTTTCAGTAATGATTGGAAAAAGTCATTCTAATCATCTGTTTCAAAACGACTCATTTTAATATCTAAATCTTTCCAAAGGGGTTTAACATAAAGCTACATGTCTCCGGCAGAAAGTCTACATCCTTATAGTTACTGATCATGGAAGAAGACATGCAAATAAATAGCAAGTATTATAAGCGTGAGGAAAAATGTTTTATCCTCTGTCATTACTGTTTGGCTGCAGAAGTAGAACTTTAAAAAGGTTATATTTTTCCTCTGATGGCAGCTTCAACACACTGGGCTAAAAATACACATTTAGATGTAACGGTGTTGACCTGGATTTTTTGGTTTGTTTGTGTGTTTTTTCGTTCTTTTTAATAAAGCTGCAGTGATGAGTCTTGAGGTGACTGAACTGGTATTGCTTCCCTCTGGGGAAAGCTCTGACCAGGAAATGATCTCACTTTAATCTTCTCTCTGAGCAGACAACAGAGTGATAAGAAACTATTTGGTGTAATCTCTTGTTGTACATACAACCAGTTGACCAATTTATTTATTTGTTTTCATGAATGACTTTGGTTATTTCCTCAGATTTTGCATGCAGATGACAAGGACCTGAACCGGTGGTGCTCTCTGAAGAAGACCTGCATGTTCAGGTACCTTTTGAGGAGTTGCACTTGTTTGGCCGTCTCATTTACCAGGCTCCAACAATGTTACTTGTTTTCTCTCAGGTCTGAAAAGGAAGAGATGAGTGATTTGAAAAACTATAAAATCAAGGCGCAGAATGACAGGAAGAAGAGAGAAATCCTGAGCTCTGTATATTCTGAGTGAGTAAAACACATCACTCTTAGAATACATTTTCCCTTTTAATGTAGCAATACCTAACCCCATTTATGTGAATTTTATTTTCAGGGAGGGTAAAGAGCTGGCAGACACTAAAACCAAGGTGGGGAAGAGGAGGCGAGAACGTCTGAAGAAGGCTGAGAAGCACAACGCAGGAGTAGAGGATAGTGATGCAGCCTCCGTCATAGACCCTGTAGATGAGACCCCTGCGCAGGCTCTCAAAGTGACAGAGGCTGATGTGGAAGAGGATGAAGAGGTTCTGATACCCAAGAAAAAGATGAAAGAGGAATCACAGATTACTCCTGATGACGCAGCAGATGCAGTTGAAGAGGTGAAAATGAGGACTGAGAGGCCAAGTTCGTCCAAGAAGAAGCACAAGCGTTCAGGTGGACGTCTTATATCGGGAACGTTCGGGGTGAAAATCGGTGGCCGGGAGTTTAGTAGACAGAGACTGAAGGCCTATGGTCTGAACCCCAAGAGACTGTACTTCAGACAGATTGGCAGGCAGAGGCGAAAAGCACAGGAAAAGAAAGAGAAGCAGAAAAACAAACAGTAATCATGGCTCATGCTGAGCAAACTTGGTACAATCCACTGATTTATTATTTTTTTTAATGGTCCATTAATGAAATGTGATTTAAAATAATACCATTATGAAAAGTTGTTTGTATGTTGGCCACACATTGACCTTTACATTTCAGCTAAAGAGTTAACTCTATAAGCAATGTACACAATATTTGAATATTAAAAGTGTAAAGGATGTGAAAGATTTGTTTTATGTTTATAATTTAACTCAGTGCATTATAATGGAATCTTGTGAAACCCATTTTAAAGATAAAAATGTATTACTATCAAAATGGAGTTCATGGTTCTGTCATTCTGTCTTGCGCATGGCAGTGTTTTGTATCAATATTATGATATGAAATTAGAGAAATGCTGCTGGCCCCGTTTCAGAAAGGAGGGTTAACAAACTCTGAGTTAAAATCTAGACTCGGGGTTGACCAACCCTGAGCTGTCCAACTAAGAGTTTTCGGTTTCGGAACAGGTGATAAGAGTTAGGTCAATCAACTCGGAGTTGCTTTGACTCTGAGTTAAGCTCGCGCACGCGGAGGTGAAAAGCCCTCATGAATGGAACAAAGATAACGTGATTCACCATGACAACACGTGAAAACAAACCCTGCACGTCCTACTTCTTCCGGGTGGAGTTGGACGTTCTTATGCACTGCTACACCGAATACGAACACATATTCAAAAAAAGAGCAGCACAGTCGCTGCTCAGCAGCTGTAAAGGATCGCGAGGTGGTTTGGCAGTAGATTTAATTAATAAAAAAAATATCGCGAGTGTTTAAAATGTTCAACACAACACAAACACACAAATATTCTATTTGTGTGTTTGTGAACACAAGCGCTGTCCAACAGGTACAAAACGTTCTTAGCAGCAACAAAAGATGAAATATAAAAATATAGTACAAACAGGTAGGCTGTGTTTGTTTAGTCTGTCCCGAACAGCAGTGAGTGGCTGCATTATGATAAAACGTCTAATCGGGGTCTGATGATTTTCTCACAACGGAGATTCCTGCGCAGTATTTGTGCTTCGATATCAATCGTGTCTTCCAAAAAAAGCACACGTCATGTCTGCCACGCCTTTCTGTCCACACACAGGCTCAGAGGACAAAGAGGACAAACTCAGGGTTAGTTGGATAAAACCTGCCAGCGAGCAGGTTAGGTTTACAGAGTATGTTGCCACGGTAACTGACTCAGAGTCCAGCTGAACCGGCTTCGTGAAACCGAAAACCCAGAGTTTCCGCTGAGCTGAGTCAACTAACTCAGAGTTTTCACTAAACCTGCTTCCTGAAACAGGGCCGCTGTGTCTTTTTTTGTGTATGCAAAATAACAGGTTGTATGCACACTGTGTAAGCAGTAGATGGCGTTGTAACGCGAGATGCTACCGGAAATCCGCCAGTGACCGAAGAAGAATTAAAAGCGGGGCGCCATATATATGTCTATGCGGGGCGCCTTTGTTTGAATCACGGAAAGGATCTGTCTGTCTGGTAGGTTTTGTTTGAGGTTTACCAACAAACTCATCAACTGTACCACTACCACAGTTTAAATGACCAAATGTGAAGCTGAGGTTAATAGTGTAAGTTGTAAAGCGCGTCAATATTAACCCTTATTTAACTTGTGACGTAATTAACGTTTGCCCTGCACCTAGTAAGCGTTGTAAACAAAACCGCGAGGTTTTCTGCTCTTTAACCGACAACCTTTCTGTCTGTTCTGTTAAGATTAAAAAGACAACGATGACGGAAATAACTGTTGTTTGAATGACACTACTCAACCTATGTATCGAGGGAAGAAGCTTAACAGTAGTATTATCACAAATATTATAATTAAACCAAAAATAAAAACGGAATAATAATTTCAGAATAATATATTTTTGTACAATGTGAAGGTTAACACTAAAATGATTCCTTCAAGATTCGCTCAGTAAAAAGCTTGAGCCCTGCAGTAATGTGGTAAAATCCTGAATATGTTGTGACATATGTTGAGTTATCCTTATCAAGCTGTATCGTAGGGCCACTGCTATTGCACTAACTCAGAGTATTCTTTCCAGCATTGGTGGATGAGATTTGTATGATTGTGTTTTATTATGACTAATAATGGGAAGATTGATATGTCTCAGTCATTGCCCCTCGCTTGAAAACACATGTAATGTTTTCACATTAATCTCCTCTGTTTGCCTCCAGTGCCACCACAATGTCTCAGGGTCATAAATTTCAAGATTTGGAGGAGATGGGCGAGGTGTTGCTGGAGTATATCAACAGCAGCCAAACCGAGAACCTGGCACTAATGAAAACTGAACACCAGGCCTTTTTTGACCAGCACATGGAAACAAAAAAGATTGTGACACAGATCTTAAAAGGTAAGTAATCAGACAATTGAAGATCACTTGTTTCTGTTTGGCTGTCAGCATTCTTCACTGTTTTGTTTTTCATGTATTTAAAACAATGTTCTTGTTATATTGAACATAAGAATGCAACAAACACACTAACAGAAACAAATGTACAATGTACACAACATTTCTGTCTGCAGCACCACAGGTTACTCTTTAGTGCTGACAAAGCCCCACAGCTGAATTTGAGACCACACCGAGTCTTTGGTGCAGTGGTTAGCACTCACTGCAAGTAGACTCGTGATTCCTGGTTTGAATCTCAGTTTGTGCTGAGTTTGCACGTTGTACCCGTGTCTGTGTGGTTTCACTGCCACCGTGTGAAGACATGCATTGGCATGTCCCCATTGCAAACATTACAACAAGTAAATTTACGCTGGTGGGATCAGTAGAGTATATAAATTTAAAAAAAAATATTGTTGTGGAACTCTGAACCTTTTACAGCATGTAATAAAATGTAACATTTAGTATGCAGACCTGTATCCTTCTGTCTGATGTTCATCCCTTTGTTTGACTGATTTTGTTATCCCACTTTCGCTGTTGTTCACACACAGAAGAGGCTCAGATTGAGGAACGTGTGGGCCAGAGGCTCCTGGACATGGAGGAGGAAAAACAGAAAAAGGACAGAGAGCTGGAGAGTTTGGAGGAGCAGCTGAGGCAGTGCAAAGCCAAGAGCCAGATCACTGACTCAGAATTACAGTATCCTTTATTTGTGCTTGCATTTGTGATGTAAAATGTTAAGTGCTTTATCCACCCCTTTCTTAGTTAGCATCCTTAACCCTACTCCAGGTTCCTGAAGGAAGAGTTAGAGAGTCTGAGAAACACTGAACAGCAGCTTGAGACTCTTCAGCGTGAGGTGGACGAAGACACCACAGAGGTTATCCCTTCAGCAGTGTGAGTGTCATTTCTTACTGTACACAATGTAGATTTGACCTTTTAAATCGTATTAATTTGTTTGTGCTAGAAGCTGTGGGTGGTGATGTACGCACACTGTGCAGTAATAATTTATTCAGTAATAGCTTCTTAAAAGATACTTGATTTTTTTTTATCTTGTTTGTTTATATTAAACTGCCACTTTTTTGAGAGTCTCTTTCCTTTTTATTATTGCAGAAAATTCACAAACTGAAACTGAACATAGTGGGATGATCTTCCATTGAATGAGATGTTTTGCATTTTAAGATACGGCAGAAATCACTTTGTTACATGATGTGTTTTTTTGTTTTTTAAAGTCTTCAGAGATGTTTTACCTTTTAGTTGCAGCCGTACAGCACTTGCATTCTGGAACAAGAAGTAATTTGGTGTATTTTCATATATTTTATTTTCCTTTACAGGTATGTGGCCCAGGTTTACTACGTAATTACCAGGATCAAGTGGGAATATGATACACCACCTAACATCTTAAAAGGAGGTACCGTTTTAGTTTTTAGTTGTTTTTGTCCACATAATATTTTGTGTGTCTAATATGTCTTCATGTTATCTTCTTGCAGTGCACTATGGTGCAGACCTGGCGACTCCCATAAATATTGATACCTCTGAGCGCTCTCCGATTGATGTAAGCGACCAGCTGTGGGACTTTGTCAGCACTGAATGGTAATCAGTGGTGCTGTAGACAGCAGAAATGTTGTGCACATTATATATTTGTTTGTTCTTGTGTTTTGTTGATTTCTAATGTTCAATATAACGTGGATTTTTTAAAAAAATTAAACGTCTCAGTTCAGTGGTTCTGCAGTTAGCTTCTTATGTTTTTCAGCTTCATGGCTTCAGCATTGTTTTGTTTGGCTAAAAGCGGATGGTTGGTCACTAGGTGGCAGTGCAGTGATATTTAATGCTAAAGTGTTGTTGAAAGAAAATGTGTGTACATGCCTAAATGGTTTCCGTGTAACAACACAAACTCAGATGAGACATGGCAAAGAAATGGTTTTGTTACCGTAGGATACATGTGTCACTTTTTGACAAAACAGTCATTGCCATGACAACTGAAAATAGTGCATTTATTTGCCCAGGAAAATCGTGTTGAGACTGTTGAAAGCTCTGGATGAGGATTGTAGTACTCTATTTCACACCTGTTGTTCACAGCTTTTTTTATTTGTTGTGCTTCTATAGCAAAGAGTCTTTTCATCAGCACCACAAGTTGTGTACCAAATGTGTTCTCATTAATGAATTGCAAACATTTGAATAACTTGACAGTATTTTTTCCTGTAACATCAGTGATTTGTTTAAACTCCTGGTATAAATATTTGAACTGTTAATCGCTATCTTTAGCCACTTAATGCAGATCAAGAGTCTTTAACTAGTTTGGCTAGGTTCATAATTTTTGCTTGGATATTTAAAGTTTTATTAGACAAAGCTCGATGCTTAAGCATTTATATGACTGCTTTATGTATTATAAAATTTAACTTGTTCACTGTTTACCTATACAGTTAGGTGCAGATAATTCTATCTGACTGATCATTATTTATAAGTTCCAGTCATTAAAACTAACCACCTAACACAGGAATGTGATTTTGATGTAATCAAATTGCTATTTTAGTTTAGTAGAAAAGCACTGGTGTCAGTCATGCAAGCTCGGTTCACATAAGTAGGATAGATTAAAGACATAGTTTTTCAACACATCAGCTCGTGTTAGTGCATTATTTCCTCAGGCATCAGTAAATGTAGCATGTAATGTTTAAATGTACCATTTAAACCCATTTATCACTGTACAGCAGTTTGTCTAGTTCGGACATGACTGTGGTGCATGACATGCAAAAAAAAAGTAGCAAAGTGATTTTTAAACATATAGTAAACTTATATTTAGGTAACTCCTACATATTGTTTCAGCAGTTTTGATCTGCTGACTATTATTCACCCCGAGGCTTACGCTACTGAGAAATGAAACTATATCCGTCTATGAAAAAGTGCCACCACTCTTTTCCATTGCAGCAGAGAGCAAGGTGGGCTGATTGGCAGTATCAGGGAGGCTTATATCATAACTTGTAAGAACCACACGCCCACTTGTGGTTTACTTATAATAAACAGCATCATGTATGCTGCTTTGTTTCTGCTAAGTCATCTGTTGTTCCCCTCGGCGAATAATGTGGTTTAACAAGTGGTTTAGAGGCGATGGCTTGTTATCTAGCTTCTATCATGCTATCTATATTGTGCTTTTTCATTTGTTTGAGTAGGAAACCTAGGTTACAGTTGGGACTGATCAGTGTCCATATTGATTATATTATTAATTGCATATAATATTAATGTATCTGTTACAGTACTACCTCTTGGATATTAATAGATTCATTGTATGTGGTATCAACTTTGTAAAATTTAAATTAACTGCCCTTTGGAGTGTAACTGGACTGCATTTCATTTTCCGTAGTTTCTATTTTATTAATTATTTATTAATTAATCTATTTTTACATTAATGCATACACAGTTTTGTTTTGGATTAAAAAATAAAAGTAGTTATCTTCTAATATGAAATTAAAAAAATAAACACAAAATATCTTAACGCAGTAAAATAAATGTTTATCTTAATATGTCAAAAATCAAGGACTTAAGGTAATTTCTCTGCAGTTTATCATTTATAGATTTATACTTTGTATGTACAGTAAAAACCCCACAGAGTCCTGTTTATATGTAAATCTTGTTCTTTATAGAGGTGCTGAAACTCAGTTCATCAGTGAGTGATGTAAAACTTTCATATTTACCATTAGATTATTTGGAAAAAAATTACAAGTCTTTATGGAAACATAATTCACGTTTATTCAGTGCACAAAGAAAACTGACATAACTTAAATGAAGTTGCTTATAACACAAAAATGCAGCTCAGACACAGCTATAGATATATTTACAAAGTGTAAAACAGTGAAAATAGATTTAATCTCTTTACATATATGTACAGTATTTCAGTTAGAAATGTGTCCTTGTTTATGCTCAGTAATACCACAGTGAAATGCCACACTTCTCTGACACCCAAACACTCTGCTGTCTCGGTTTTGACAGATTATATTTGTCTTCCTGTCTGGTTTCTCGATAAAAATAGGGAAGTAACATCATCTCATGGTGAGATGAATTTCATCCCAGAACTCTCATTATGTCCACAAGCTCTGGCTTATAACTGCAGTATTGTAGTTTGTTGAACCAAGAAGGCGTCAAGAAACCTCCACTGTCAACTTTTATTGCTTTTAGTCCTTCACCCTGTGTTGCTACATGTGTTGAAGGGACCTCCAATGCTGCAAACCACCCAGCACGACTCACCATATGACGTCTCCAGGCCGCTGAGCCTCTGATGTCGGTGGAGGGGACCTCTCCCCAGCATTGGTGCTGACCAAAACTCACATGGTAGAAATTAGATGGTTTTGGCTGCAGAGTTTGGGTGTGGATGCTCCGTGTTTGTAACAACATGTCATTATGTGCTACACAGGGAGAGGAGATAAGGATAAATCTCATGCCCAGGCTTCAGCCCTGGTCTATCAGATGTGCGGCATAATGGGCTGTATTTATAGGAAACATCTGCACACACTCTGAAACTTCATAGAACAGAACAACGTTTTGCCAGAGGGAACATCCTCTGACGTATACTGGCCATGTTTTGTCTAACAGACAAATGTAAATTGAACAACTTTTTCACGATCACACAAATATAGGAACGCACAGAAAAAAAACCCGATAGTCTCTCTCCCATTGTGGACACTGATCACATACATTAAGCTGATCGTAAAGATTGATAATACCCAAACAGAGTACAACACAGAGCTTCAGCTCTTCTCACGTTACGCTGCGCTAGAGCAGGTGTAAGTCTCAGTTTAAAGAGAAGTGGCCTGGTTATATTAGTGGTCCGGTTATGAGTTTAGAAGCATGTGTCATGTCCTGCTCATCCTGGGGTAAATGGCTTTGACAGTAGAGGGCGTAAAGTTACCGGAGGACACTGTCGTCTCCAGTCCCTCCAGTCTATGAGAGGCTGCATCAGTCTTGCTGGTGCTGCACTCCAGGAAGGGGATCCCGATCTTCTTCACTTGGCCGTCGTTGGTTAGGAGACAGGGTCGGCAGAGCAGCCTGAGGATGGCCTTCCTCATGTCCTTGCTGGTCAGGGTGTAGATGATGGGGTTAAGAAGGGAGTTGAACATAGCGATGCCCAGGAAGTAGTCTGCCTTGAAGAGCACCTCGCAGCCTTTGGCCGGACAGAAGAAGTCCAGCAGCAGTAAGATGAAGAGAGGCAGCCAACATGCGATGAAGACACCCAGGACTATGGTGACTGTCCTCAGCAGGGCCATGTACTTCTGGGACTTGCGGTAAAGGCCTTTGCGATGTGGATCGGAGGCGAGACGCTGGGTGTTGGACTTGACAATGCGGAAGATGCGGACGTACAGCACCACGATGGACATGAGGATGGCGCTGAAGACGGTGATGCAGAAGAGGATGTAACTCTTGGCATAGAGCGGCAGGACCGTGGAGCACTGGTCCAACTGTCCCATGCAGTTCCAGCCGAGGACAGGGAGGACACCCAGGAACACGGACAACACCCAGCTGGCTCCGATCAGAGCAAACATGCGGCCCTGTTTGTCCCCCTGGTACGGCTTCATCCTCACCATGGTGACGTGACGCTCGATGGCAATGGCCAATAGACTGATGACGGAGGCAGCCAGCATGATGAACACCCCTCCCTCCCTCAGGAACCACAACACCGGGGTCATGCTGAGTGTGTTGGCCCCTGATGTTATGATGTTCACCATGTAGGTGAAACCTGCGAGCAGGTCAGAGAGGGTCAAGTTGCCCAGTAAGTAGTACATGGGCACATGGAATTTCTTGTTCTTCCAGATGGCCACCAACACCACGGCATTTTCTGCGACTATAAGCAGGCAGACCAGCAGGAAAACGATGGCCTCTGGCTTGAGTCCCTCCGTGTACTTGTTCTCCTTCAGTTTGCCTGTGTAGTTGTAGTGCTCGATGATGACCGCGTTGCTCTGGTACTCGCCAAACATCCTCATTAGGCTTCCTGTCGACTGGGACACGGGGATGACAGACGGGCCGACGGCAGCGTGGGCAGCATGGAAGGACTCTGTGGTCATTATTGTTGTTTCCCACAGCTCGCTGCTTCTTTTCCTTTTCCTATCTGTGAAATCAGATCCGCAGATATGAAGTCATATAATCCTCTGGTTGTGCATTATTTCTTCCCTCTCTTGAACTGAAACCTGGATGGGAGAGGATGGGACAGTGTTTCTCCACTTTGAAGCTATCAAGTAGGAATTCCTGAGTTTTCCTCCATAAAAAAATCACATTGTTTCAGTGCCCGGGCTGCGGCGCTAGGAGGCGACGAGAGCCAGTCTGCGTAAAACCAGAGACAGTAAAGACAGTCAATATCAATGGCAGGAAATAAACACCAGCATTTGAGATACATAGAGAGCATTCAGGAAGTCTTGGGAATTAGCACGTGATAACAAACATATCAACGGGAATCATGAGGTAGAGACTAAAAAGTTTTTTTTGTATTGTGGAAAAAAAAATGTTGCCCCTCAGTGAGAGTAGGAGAAAACTTTTCCTTTATCTGTTGGCGTCTGTGGCTGTGTTTATCTGCGTCTACAGATCCAAACCTATAGTTATTTATACTCATTTCACATAAGCGACACAAAAACCAGGAATCAATTTCACTGCGCGCGCGCGCGCTCGTGTCATTTATGCGTAATTACGCGTGAATGCGCTCTGCGTATCCAAACCGGCGAATCTCAGTCTAAACTGTACTTTACATTTTAGGCGCAGTTTTAATTGGCAGACGTGAAGCAGGCCTCAGCGGCTGAGTCAAACCAGTGACTCCAAACTGTAACACCCGACTGTCCGTGTTCTGCATGTTGTGTCCTCGCGCGCAGTGAAATGACTGAATGGATCACAGAGCCGCGCGGCGACGCTTTACTGTCATCTGACCATGATCTGACCCACGCGTTCTATCAGTTATAATAACAAGCAGCGATATCACTCACCTGTGGAATGGAATGGAATGTAAATGTCCAGTGGAGCAGCGGGATGAGGAGAGAGGAGGTGGGGGTGCAGGCTCCGGCGATCAGTGCGCACCACGGCGACATGCGAGTGTGATGTGTGTGTGATGTGTGTGTGTGATGTGTGTGAGTGGAGCTGGGCAGGACTCGACATGCAGAGGGCTGGTCCTCAGTGTTTGTGCCCTGCAACGACTCTCTCTCTCTCTCTCTCTGTAGCCCGACTCCCCCACGCCCCCCCAACACACACACACACACACACGTACACCCCAGCCTGGCCTTAGGGAAATGGAGGCTGGGTATCAGCTTGTGTGCCTGTGTTTGTCACTGAGGAAGAAAGTGAGTCTTTCTCCTGATCAGTCAGTTTGCCCTCAGGTGCTTCTCACTCCCTGCCAACTGTGTTTCACCTCTCAGTCCTGAGGGGGAGTTGTGACAGCAGCTCTATGTTGCTCTTCTGGTTTGTCCGATTGGGAGAAAATCAGTGTGTGTCAGTGTGTGTCCCTCCTAGTTAATGCAGGCAACAACACACTCACGAGTGAAGTCAAAACTAAAAGCCACAAGTTCATTTGCCAGTGGAAAAAGAGTCATTTGTGAGTGTGGTGTGGCTGGGTAGCTTCATCTCTACAGGCCTCATCTGTAATTATCTTAAAGCTCAAACTCGCTTTTTGCCATAGCTCTTATTTAACTTTTTTTTTTCCTTAAACGTGCTTATGTTTTGAGAGAATAACCTAATTCAAGATGACTAAAATGAAATGCACTCCCTCACTCTCACTGAATAAAATCCACAAATGAATGTAAATATAGTTATTTAGCCACTCTTCACTTCGGCCTTTGACCCGGGCTCCAAATAGCGACAGGAGAAATTGGGATCGAGGCATCAACATGCATTGATCTACAATCAGACGTGAACCTGAGATCTCCTGTGAGAAACCTCAGCAGATGAGAAGAGCTGTCAAGCGTCGCTCTGCTCAGTGGAATGGAGTCACATTCTTCAGCAGATGCTGACTGTAAAGCTGTGGATTGACCACATTTCTCTTGCACGCCGGTCGTTTGGTGTTGGTGTTGTGAGAGGAGTTGACTAAATTAAGATTAGCAGTGTGTCTCCTGACGGGGACTGAGAGACTGTAATGAGCCTCTTTACATCTCACTGCAGCGTCACAGTCAACCCACTCTCACAACAACCAGCACAGCTGGAGGGAGAGATCCCTGATCACAGCTCCCCTCTTATCACCACACTCATTATATCTTAACCTTTGCCCTCCAGTGTGTTGCTCTGACTGTTTGATTTTGATTGACAAAAGCCTTTTTTAGTTTCATTTGTCCGTCTCAGCGGTGCTTTGGGGAAACTGTAAAATATAGATTGTGACGTCATTAGATTGTGTGACGTTTGAGGGTGGAGAGAGAAAAGAGATGAAGTTTCCACCCTCCGGCACAGACATTCACTTCTTTTTCTCTGCTGTTAGTTTCGTTACGATTTGGTTAAACAATGACTGACACGTCTTCAGGGATAATCACTGATGTGACAGCGGCTGTGGGTCCACGGCAGAGCGACGGGGAAATGACGTAAAGCGAGGGCAGGAGAGCGAAGGCTGGACGCGGCCTTCTCTAAACAGGAAGCTGCCTCATTGTGCCTAGAAAGGAGAGGGATATCCTTGAGAACAGCACAGATGAGGTCACTGCTCGGAGTTGACCCACACGGGGAAGCTGAGTTCAGAGTGACGCTCAACCGGCACACGAGTGATAAGTGACTCACTCCCACACCTGGTGTGAGTGGAACAGAACTGCTCTTATTTTAGTTTCAGCAGCCCCTCTCACCACACCTGCTGATCTGGGATCAGTGTTTCTCCCTTTTGCACAGTTTAAAGTGATTTCCAGTTGGTGTCTGACATCTTGTTCTGTCTCCGCCCTGAAGCCCGCAGCTGACTCTCAGGTTGACCCTCTCCTCTCCTCTCCTCGTGTTGTGTCTTGTCTTCTCGAGCTCTGTCAGCCAAGTGGCTGTTGACCCCCTGCAGGGACACAGTGACAGGCTCTCAGTGTGCAGCCTCTGATTAGTTAGCACACAAAGACGTGACAGCAGGACTCTCTGCTCCGTCCTCCTCCCCCTCCTGCCTGGGGATCTGCTCCGTCACTGCTTCTAGCCCCTCAGGCCTGGGACCAGTCTTGACCCACCCAGTCGTATCCCGGCTGGGGAGGCGATGGGTGTGGAGGGTGGAGGTGGTGGGGGTCTCTGCGTTCAGCACGTTCTTTCCAGCGATGCTTGTTTTTTTCCTGTGGCGTGAATGTGCTCACAGACAGGAAGCCCGTCACTCTGCTATTGTCGGGAGCTTTCTTTAGATTGTCTGCTGTTTGTGTTGAGTTTTTGTGTTGTCGAATCTACTGTTTGTCACCGATGCCTGAGATGTTTGGTGACATAAGCATCGTGATACCAGGCCATCCATGTCTTGCTTTTAGAAGCACACCAGTCAGCAACAACATTAAAACACAGGTAACAGTCAGATGTGACGGCTGTAATATACAAGAGCCCATATGTGCTGGCTTCACACTCCACACTCCGCTGCAGTGTTTCTCTGTTGTGGGGTGTTACTCGGGGCCATATAATGCAAAATCACACCTTACAATGCGATTCTCACCTTTCGCCAACTCAGCACACGGCCTGCCGATGTAATGTTATTTCACAAAGACAATGGAAAGTATTCTCACCCTCTCAATGCTAAAGAGTCTGATGAGAAAACAGACACAATGAGACGGAGGGGTTTTTTTTCCACCAGCTACTTAAATTTTCTAAACATCATTTTGCTGTTTGATGAAGGGTTGTGCTGGATTCATTTTTAGTCGGGAACACTGATGCTTCCTGTAATGATAAACATTAAATTAAACTTTTATTGTGAACATCAGCCCCTGTTCTTGTTGCAGACCAAGGCTTTTATTTTGAAAATCTAGTCTCTGGACTGCCGAATGAGGCCTCATTCAGCCTGGTCCCATCAGAGACGAGGCCCATGCTTTGAATGGAGCTGGAATAGTATTTGCAATAAAGTTATTTTTTAACCTGATGATGATATTTACATCAGTCTAAGAGATGCTGCTAGATGGATGATGTTACCTGGATGTTTTAGTTACGCTAATTGGCTGCTAACTCCAGCCGTATCTATAGCAACTTGACAGTGGCATCATATGAGTAAAAATGCGTATTTCCTACAAACAGTTCACTGAAGCTGATGTAAGTAGCTACAGAGAGAGTTAAAGCTGAGTTAAGCCAGAGTCTCTCAGGACTATGGACATTAAACTGAGCTCATGAATCTTTAGCTCCTCCTGCCTGTCTGTTTGCTTTTCAAAGAGGTGACCCATGGGGATCACACACACACACACACACACACACAAAACCCCACAACAGAGCCAAGAAGAGGGGAAGACAGAAGCTTAGTCTATAGAAACTCCAGCGCTGTGTGTCCAGCTCTACGGTGGCTGCCAGAGATTTATGGGAATCCTAGAAATAGCTCGCCTTTGTCTAAATCCAGCTTTTCTTCCTCAGTGTTTCATGCAGCTGTGCAGTGCAGCCACTTCTCTTCCAGCTCCCAGTTCAGTGGGAATGGGAAGAACATATGGGAATGTTGGAAACCTTGTCTTTCCATTGCTATGCTGTCCCGTGTGTTCCTGACTACTGTACACTCCAGTCTCCAGCTGCTCCCCTCTGCATGTTTGTTGTTCCTCCTTTTCTTATCCAACTCGACTTAATGCCTGCCACTCGGAGCGTCTCAGTGAATTCCGATCAGATCGCATCCACGCCCGTCAGTTTAAACCCGATGGCGGCCATAGCACCGTTTGCCCGACTGTTTTCTTCTGCATCTCATCTGACTGTGTTTTCGCTTTCATGCAAACAGATGTCAGTCGTTAAAACCGGCCTCCGACTGCTGTATTAATGACATTTACATACAGCGTGCTTTCTGTTGTGGTTCTGTGGAATGTGTCGATCCTTTCACCAGAGCCGACTGTCTAATAGAGTTACGCTCTGATCCGGGCCTCGTGTTTTACAAGCAAACATGCATTTGGAAGTTTTCTCTCCGTGTCGAAGCCAAATGGTTGTTATGACGAGCCCCCACACAGCTAAACGCACTCATTTGTTTCCCGGATTTCCAGACAGTTCTTACTATTCCCATGTAGACGCTGTTCATAGGAGTCTTCAGGCGGAAAAAGAGTTGTTGGTTGAAGTTGCTAAAATCAGTGGGGATTTTCTGGTCCAAATAAACACAGGAAGAGGCCACCATTCAGGACCACTTTAATTGGACGTGAACCCAGCACATGTGATTGTCAGTTGGGTCCACATGCAAACACAAACATCCTCATTTCCTGTGTAAACCTTCACCAGTTCTCACCCTCAAGCTGGCGAGTTGCTGCGTTGGAGCTCTGCAGCTTCCATACGCGGCAGATGGATGGACTGATAAGGCTGTTTCTGGTTATGCATGAATATGATGCAGCTCACTTACAGCTGTGTTTATTAAAATCCAACGTGGCATCGCTCAAACGGAATCCCACAACCCGTGGGGGGCGCCGTGTTTTAGTTTGATCTCTTGGCCTGCGAAGAGAAGAAATCGTGTGTTGACACCAGGGCTGGTGACGTGTCTTTGTTTTGTGTTTTCATTTGTGGTGACTTATTATAAGGCCCTTAAAGGGCAAGTTCAACATTTTTTTTTGTGGAATTGTTTTTTTTTCTCTGAGTTGGGTTTGCATGTGGTAAATTATCATTAAGACTGGAAAATGTCCAACGTTAATGAAAATCCACATGCAGACACTTATGGGGAATTGACCACATTCACTGTAAATAAGCCTGAAGTGTAAAAACAACAGTTCATGGACAATAACACTGTGGAGTCTGCTCGTTTGCTCTGGCTTTTGTTGCTTTAGGGTGGAATATGTGTCTTTGCATTCAATAACGTTTGTGTGATTGTGTGCACACACATTGGTTTTGCATATAAAGGATGTTAGATGTTTAAACTGTGATGTATTTTATGACCACTACTCAGAGCCCAGCGAGCTGTTTCCTCCTGTCTCCAGTCTTCAGGCCTGGTTAAAGTCTCCAGCTGCAGGCTGCTCTGTGAGTGAGTGTGAGATTTCAACTCTTCCTTTCACCCATGCTCCCGTTTTCTTCTACAAACCATGGAAGACTTTGTCTCAAATCACATTAGCGTCTCTTTGTTCAGACGTTTCTGTTGTCTGTCCCACATTTTAACATTTAACCTTCTACCCTTCAACCCCCCCAACCCCATCACCCCATCACCCCCCATCACACATTCTCTGATAAGTCCCCAAAAGGCACGGGGGCGGCTTTGATAAAGGAGCATTCTTTCCTAATAGGGCGTCTTTGTAAGAGCAGAAACGTTCCGACTCCAGTTTTGGTCATTTTGAAAGATGATCCCATGTCGAGCCTGTTGATCCAAAGTGAAACCGGTAGAGCCACGACTGCAGATCTGAGAACAGTTCTTATTCCTGCGAGGCCGACAGTCAAAAGGTTTTCCCAGCGACAGACTGTCATTCACTATTCACCGGCTCTCGTGCACCGGTCACCGATGCTGTCATACACATATATTTCTTTCCACATTGGCTGCTAGGGGGCGAGATGTGAATGGGCACGGTCATGAAAGCTGGGTTTGTTCATAAAGCAGCGGTTTGGGATGAGTTCATCTTGGAGGACAGAGTGGAAGAAAGAGCAAAAGAGCATAATTCCCACATTGGGGACGGGGGAGAAGGGGGTGGGTGTGGACAAGTGTGGGATGTATGATGGGCTACATGGTGATGGTGAGTCATGAGAATTAGTAACCGACCTCTGTGAGATTTATTCAAACTTCTTCTGTTACAGACACACCAACAGCCCACCAGCACTCTCTGTCAGCGGTCAGCTTCTGGGAAGAGCTCTATTCACTTGAACACAGATGGGATCAAGTCGTGTACACACACACACACACACACACACACACACACACGGGCATGTTGCTGTTGTGGGATGATGATGATGATGATGGGAAAATCCAGCATCATTTTCTGGGACTGATGCTTGGCCTGAGCTTCAGGTACCTGCCGATGTTAATTAGACACAATCTGGTTGTTATGGTCAAACGGTGCCGTGTTTGTGATTTGTCGATGATCAGAAAACCAAAACCTGTTTTGGTTCTGTTTGCTGCTTTTCCCAGAACAAAGTGATGACTGGATTTCCACCAGGGCGTTAGTCAGCGAATGAAACACTGCATGACTGTGTATAAAGGAAGCCAGGCAGCAAACAGGTAGGGGCAGATGACTCATACAATAGCTCATTTAATATGGATTCAGGAAATGTCACATAGCAGCCAAATAGAGGGATTATAAATGAGCCTATCACCACCACCATAATAAACCAGGCAACAGTAATTTTAGGGTACTTAGCATGATGGTTAAAAATACCACAGTGCAGCACTTCATTGTCTGTATTGTCAGCAGCTTTACCTTTTAGCCTCCGCTCTCATTGGCCACTCTTCACTTTGACCTTTGACCAGGGCTGCAAATGTCTACAGGGATTTATGAAGCAATTCACAAAAAGAAAATATTATAAACATTCAGTCTGGACCGGCCTTAGAAATGGGAACGTTGAGCATCTCCAGGGACTGACTTTGGAAGGCGGCTGTCATAATTTAGCTGTTCTGACATTAACAGCTCCGCAGTGCTTTTTATTGGATTTGGAGACGTTTTCACTGCAGTGACTCCGACCAGCTTTACCTGAGAGGGCATCTTGTTTTCCAAACTGATGGTTGCTAGCGTAAATGATCTGGTTTTCACAACATTAAGACTGAACGCAGACATCTGATTAATCTGATGAAGGCATGCACATGTCTGCATAATGTGTGTAAGATCAAAACACTGATTATGATTGTGACTCTGGTTAAAGTGATCAGAAAATTCTGTCAACACTGCATAGACTGCACATGGAGATGAGTTTGCCTGGCTCAGACTACTGCTCATCGTATGAGAGTTTGTAATAAACTTGGCTTCTTGCCTGTTGCTGTTGTACAGCATCAGTGGCCTAATATCATCAGAGTTCAGCAACATGTAAATAAACACAGCCAGTCCAGAGCAGACAGTCTCACTTATTACATCACATTAATGGAATTACTGTTTACTTGACGCCAAATGACTAATGCTGCAGTGACAGGTTTGTTTAGATTATGACTTATTTCTGCCTGTATGACAGGATTATTATGACCTCGGATTCATTCACTACCAATACACATTTTTCTTTAAATGTAGTGAATTGATAACGTTGTGGAAAAATATTATTCTGACTAATATATTAGAAAGACCTTCAAAGAAGATGGTCGGTAATGTAACCCCAAAAAAACAAAAACAAAAAACGTACTGTATCAATTCATAGTCATGTTTGAGTCACGTTTCATGAAGTGAATAGAATCTGTACATTGTTCCACAGGGGTTCCAGAAAAAGCCCAGCAGAAACCCTTCATTATGAGCCTGCGCTGTGTGGAGTGTGGTGTGGGCCCACGCGGGGGGAAACCAGCAGGCTGCTTGGCTCACACAGACCATCACAGAGGCCGGGCCGGGTATGTTTCACTCATCCTGTACTTAACTGACACCAAAAGTATTGTTATTCCCTCTCGGCTTTCATGTGAGTCTCCCCTGACGAGCTGAAAAGACACGGAAGTTTGCTGTTTGCTCCAGACTTTCACTTGAAGCCTGTGTGTAGTGCGTTTCATCAGACTCGTCACTGTAATGAGGGAAAGATAAGGTTTAAGTTGTTTAATTGCTGGGTGGCAGTGGGGCCCCTCTCTATCTCTGGTTGCAGGGTTTTGGATCATGGATCACTCCCTCTCTTATGTCATTTCCTGTGGCTGGAGGAATTCATGTGTGTGAAAGTGTGATCGCGGTACAATAAGCTGGGCCACGCAACTGGCAGAACAGGCCATTTGTCTCTGGCACTCAGCACGCTGATTAACCCATAGCTACAGGAAGGGAATTGCGCAACATTTTGTAGGTTCTTGAGTTTTTATTGGCTGACACAGTTTAACCTCTGGAACCTATTAAAGCCCACTTAGCCCGACTCTCTCGCTCTCGCTCTCACACACACACAGACACACACATACACACTGGCATGAAGTGTCTGTGCCCACACAATCAGGCTGTGACTGTGAGCACGCACACTTTAAACAGTATGTGTGATAATCACACGTACACATGAACACACATACCTAAAACACGCCATGCGTCGCGGTGCGAAAGCCGAGATATAGTGAACTTGTCTGCAGGCTGCGCGCTTTGATTCATAACCCCAGTGCAAACAGTTATGGGAACAGTCGCACAGCTGCGCTCCTAACTCGGATCACACACCCACACGCTCACATTTTAACACACAAACACACACAAACACACACTGATCTCAGGAACAATGCCTACTAATTTGTACCAAATGGAAAAAACACAGAGTCGATGTGAACCTGACACTGTTTGTAGGTTAAACCCTGACTCTGTGTTGCCAACGCCTGATATTTTTCTTCACTTTTCACATTTGTTGTTCTTATTATTATTATTATATTTTTATCTTTGTATTTAATTATTTTTTTCTATACAATTAGTCTGCTTCCTGTTTACATCAGCATGTACATGCTCAGTGTATATACAATGTAAATGTTTTAAAATGGAAACGCAGTAGTAGTAGTATTATAGATGTAGCAACTGTCTACTAAGACAGTGTAATTCTACCTCTTCCACCTTGTCGCCAAACTGACCGTCCTGCACGCTGTCCTGTCGCCCTCGCATGATTCATAAATGGTATGGTATGGTATGAGAGTGAGTTATAATGCAGTTGCGGTGAATGATGGTGTGTTCTGTAGTTCTGGGCCGTAACGATGGCGGGGTCTAGCACATGGCGACCAGAGGAGCCCAGCACCCTGCGGCCCTCAGAGCTGGCTGTGTTACAGGGAGCTGTGAAGTTATGTATGGCATTCCACTGTAAAACCTTAACCAGGAAACAAGAAGTTTATTCTCTGCAGCCTCACGTCTGACCCCGGGGTCAGATGTGAATAACTGTTGCCTTTCACTCCACAAAATCACCCTCATCTGGACGCACTCACAAAAAACAGTTCCAAGCAGTCATATTTGTTTTTGTTGATATCCCCTGGAAACAGACAACGTTCCGAACAGTCTCATCCTGCTAAATTGTTTATTATGATGCGCTGTCCAAAGTGAAAGGAGAGCTGGAGGAGGTAATTTATTTCAACACATGGATGCTGTTTCTATAACCACGATAACCACGATGAGCGTTTGAGATCCAGTGGTCCAATGTCAGATGTCTGGAAACCGCTCCACTGTCCTCCTCTTATATCAATTCAATGCAATTATCCCCCAAGCTGTTTCCCACTGTCCTCGCTATGAGTCACATGTTTATACATCGTTCCCGCACCAGTTTCAGGCAGACGCCGCCTAATGACTACAAACAGAGTTCAAGCTGGATGAATCTTTAGGATCAGATGGGAAGGATTTGGTTTAAATATGAGGTTTTACTGGAAAGCTCATGAGGAAGGATGGGGAGATGGGGTTTTGCTCTGTTTGGACATCAGCGGTTTTAATGAGAGCATCCCACCTCACAGTCAGTCCAAAGCCATATGTCTGTTGTTAGGATTGAAATAATCAGGTCCAAAACAGAAAGCGTCTGCACGGCACATGCTGCCACTCCTGTCTGGGCAGGGTCTCAGGATATTGGCCCCCACTGAGCTCTTCATCTCCACCCAGGCCCATTCACCTTTACTAATTATACATCCGCAGGGTGTCCTGCCACGCTCATTTCTTAATGAACGTGGCAGGAAATAAGGAGCTTATAATTAATGTTGTACACTGTGGCTTGGCAAAGGGGCTGTTAGATCCATAAATCAGTGTGATTGGGTGGAGGTAAGGCAGCGTATGAATGAATGAATGCTTCACAGCTGCTCCTGAGGGCATCTTGAAAGGGTTTCTAAAATCGGAGGACTTTTAAATTCTCCTAATATGTGCAGATATTAGCTTTCTCTGTCTTTTTGAAAAATAATAGTCTGATCCACATATGCTGAGATGACATGGAGATGCAATGTTCATTTTGCTGTCAGGGTAAAGACACAGCAGCCAGTGAACGACTGTTGTCCTGATACACGTCTTTTTAATGCTTTATAAGTCTCTGTTTGAAATATTTTTATTTCTCGTGCATTCTGTGAACTCTATATACTGTAATATTATTGTTGTTACTCCCTTGCCTTTATGTTCATCCTAGTGTGTGTGTGCGTGTGTGTGTGCATGTGTGTGCGTGTGCTATGAGTAAGCTGTGAACATGGTCTCAGAGCTGTGAAACATATTGGGTAGTGTGCAGGCTGTGACGCTGGTATTTCCTGAGGAAACTGGCAGAGAGAGTTTGAGGGCGGCCTTTTTTTAAAAAATGTGTGGTTTCAGTTCGGAAAATCAAAGGAATTGTCGAAAATGCACATGCTCAGGTTTACCTACAGTTTGATTTTTGCCTCTTTATAGTGCATACTGCATTACTACTACACCCCCCCCCCCAAAAAAAACCCCCAAAAAAAAAAAATCATACCGGTACATACCTTCCTCAAACACAACACATATGATTTAAATTAAGTTTTCACTTCCGCTAGAAAATGAATTGAACACAAGCACGCAAAGAAAATAAAAATGCTTACACATGCATTCTCATTAGCCCCAGACGGACTCCATTAATTGCCAGTGAGTCAGAGCGGTGTCATTGCCAGTGCACTGAGCAACAGGCAGTGGCAGATATTGGGCTGACATTGTCTAATGGCAGCCACGCCTGTCTAATGAAAGGACTGAGAGAGATGTGAAAACAAAGAGAGGATTTCTTCTTGTCAGACGTCCAGCTTGTCTTTGTGCCAGTAATAAAGACGGGCAGAGTCGTTGGATGACAGTGAAATATTACTGTATTATTACTGTATATAGTACTGTGTAGCTGATTCTACCTACAGGCAGCTCCTACTGTAGTAATGTTCCTCACTTTGCTGATACTACGTGCAGAGAGAGTATCTACAGCAATAATATCTCCATACACACCTGCTGCTTTATTCCATGCAGTCAGTATGACAGAAGAAACTGGAAATGCAGCCTGCATTCACACACACACACACACACACACACACACACACACTGTGCAGAGAAAGTATCTACAGCAATATCTCCATACACACCTGCTGCTTTATTCCGTGCATGTGTTGTAGAGTTGATTGCGTGGCTAGAAACACAAATAGAAGCAGTCACACTCTTTGCCCTCCTTTGTCACCTCCTTTCTGCAGGTGCCTCTGCACCGTGTGCCAAGGCTGCTGATGTGCTGAGGCCCTGAACTGCAGGGGCCGGTGATGAAATCGAAAAGCTTGACGTGGCCTTTCTGAGTGTATCAGGGTGGAGCAGGTGTTGCCAACCACAGAGCATGAAACATAAGCCTGCACTTGCTGTTACACTTAAAAAAAAATGTGTGAATGCTTTGACGCTTTTTGCCTGTGGTGCTCAGGACGACAGAAGAAACTGGAAATGCAGCCTGCATTCAGAGTTACTGGTATACACACATGTGTGTGTGTGTGTATGTGTGTGTGTGTCTGTGTGTGTGTATATATATGTATATACCTCCAACTTTATTATTTGGTTGACCCATCTTTCTTTTAATTGTCTAATGAAGCGTACATATTACACACAAACGTTAATGAACCCCTCAGCCTCCAGTCACATTCTCTGATTCTCTGTCATTCACAGTGGGAGCCTTCACTGAAGACATTTTCCATGTTCGCCTCCTGAAGGAACGGCGAATGCAAATGGCATCAGACAGCCGTCGTGTCGCAGCAGTCTGCAGGTGGGTGTGTCTGTTTTCTTTCCCATGACTTCATTGTTTTTCAGTGTTATGAATGGCTGTCTGCATTTGGAGAACATGTTGCATCATGAAGAAAATCTGACCCGAAGTCTCTCCACGACTATATATAGCATGTGAACAATTAGGGGATCTATTTACTTATCATATCATTATATCATTAACTTGTATGAAATTTCGTATGTGAGAGGCATGAAAATAAACTGCATGGAGACAGGCTGGAAGGTTGAGGGGCCAGTTATTGTTATCTGTGGCTGATTTCCTCCTTTGCAGATGTTATTCCTGTACATTCTGTCCACACACTGTGGCTGGCACCAGCAGCTTTTTAAAAGATCTCACAACACTTGGCTCTGGTGAGAGTGCCTTTGTAAATCCTTTAGCCACAGCATTTTAAATTGTCTTATAACATCTTTTTCTCATTCCACTTGACCTTAAAAATGCCAAATATGAATTAAAAAAAAAAAGTCAAGGTCTGCCTTAATTCCAAACTATTTCTTTCCTGTTCTGTCAGCTGGTTTGTGTCAGGAGCAGCAGCAGTAGATGGTAATGGATGGTTAACCACACGAGGGTTCTCACTTTGCACAAGATTATAGTAAAGCAGTGGACCTTAGCATTACCCACCCTGCTCAACACCACTCCAAAATAACCATTCTTCACAAAGAGCCCACTTCTGAACCTCTCCACCCATACCTCATTTTCCCGCCGCCCTCTCCTCTCCTTTAACTTCTTCTGTAGTTCTGTAGTTGCTCCAGTGCGTTTAAGCAATTATGACTCAAAGCGCTGATCGTCTTGGGATTTTAGACATTGTCCACAGGGATTTTTATGAGTCTACATGAAAGATGAGATGGAAAATGAAAGGAAGTGGTAACAGTTCTTGCGGAGCATTTTCACAGGAAGTCATTATTTACTAGTTTCATTCTGACGGTGAGGGTCTGGAATGTCGTGGGTGTCTCTTGACCCCCACGATTCTAGTGCTGATACATTTCTCCCAGAAATCCCCTTCATGACGGAAGCTGGCGTCCAGATTAGTGACGTTTCATCCTGTGTCTCTCCATCGTGTAAATGTTTTACCTTCAGCAAAGACAAGCGGGTTCTAATGTGAAGCCGAGTAGAGAGCAAACACCGCTAATCAGAGATTTAATCTGCAAATTCTCTGACACAATGTTGAAATTCCCCGTCTCTGCTCAGTGTTTGTTGTGTCGCCCAGGGTCACTCTAATAGCAATTAACACTACATTGTTTCAACAAGTGATACCGCTGACATACCTTGTGTGTCTAGACAAGGAGATACAGCTATCTAAATGACTGGCTCATTTCTCGTCCAGCAGAGAGTGGGATTCCTGAGCCCATTGTTTTGGAGGACAGTCCGAGGCCTTGATGTGGGCTCTGGGAGCAGATAAATGCCCGCAGAAGGATATGTGTTTGCTAATTATTGAAAGCGGTTCAGGAAACACATGGCTTCAGTGACCACAGATGAGCCCTCTTCACTTCCCCTGACTGCAGAGGAAGCAGGGCAGGTACATACCGTACACTGACCAGCAGCGTCCCTACAGACAGAATTACTGTATAGTTGTGTGGCAGAGACGCACATAGCTTCAGAATTCCGTGAGAACCGTTCTGTGAGTTGATTCGTGGAGTTTTGGAAGCCACACAGCCAGTGAGTTTGCAAATCTGTGGCCTGAGGTCAACCAGGAGACAGAACTCCTGAAAGAGAAAAAAAGTTCCAACTGGCAGAACACCAGTTATTTCCCAATTATGTCCAAACAATAGATGACAGTGTAACCGGGAAAGCATTCTGTTCATGTCTATGACGCAGGCCAGTCCACTTTGAGATGGTTTGATGAGGCCGATCCTTGTCATCACAGTCTTCAAGTGGGCAAACCAGGCACAAACAATCTGGGCCCGAGAAAACAGGAAACAGTAGAGTCCCTCACAGTCAGCTGTGCGACCCGTGCTATTTCTGGCACTTCTTCTCTCTCTCTCTCTCTCTCTCTCTCTCTCCCTCTCTCCCTCTCTCTCACCAGCTCTACACACCTGTAGCAACGTCAGTATCATGAAGCACTGAGTTCTCTGGCTGCCGTGGCCTTGACGAGGAAAAGAAAAGATTGGCTGCCCTTGAAGCCATTACCCTCCACATCCCCCACACACAACACACATGGAGTCCCTTATCGTAACTTGTCATCAAACACTCATATCCTCACATTGTCCCAGAGGAAGGCTGACCTACCAGCTGTAGATATAAACCTGATCCAACCCTTGTGTTTCCCCTCCTAATCTTAGAAAATGGTGATTAGGCAGAGTCACTGCACTCGAAGGCAAAAGTAACTTTTTGGCCTTTAAGCGCACATGAAGATCCTCCCATTTATCTAAAAGTGGAGTTAGTGCCCTCCTCAGCCTTCGCATCGCCTCTCTCCTCAGATTTGGGATGCAGCTGGGGCTTCGTGTGACATCTCGGGGTTAGGAGAAGGGTTGTGGGGTCGGGGGAAGTCACAGATGGGGGTGTTTGGATAGGCACAGGGCCAGGTCTGGTGAAAAAATCTTCAGCGCCATGGAGATGGAACAAGAGACCACAACTTTTTTTGTACTAACTGTACTTTCACTCGCTCTTTCTGCCTTTTATCTCCCAGTCTTTGTGGCCACTCTGTTTACCCTGGAATATTATAAAACATGTCCTTGCTGAGCCCTGAGGTACAACCCACCACTGCTGCTATTGTCCATTGATACATATATCTATCTATCTATCTATCTATCTATCTATCTATCTATCTATCTATCTATCTATCTATCTATCTATCTATCTATCTATCTATCTATCTATCTATATATATAAACCTCAAGAAATCAGATTCAATCTTGTAGTTACCTCGTGTGGTATCAAGTAGAAATGTGCCGTTGTGGTTAAATCATGACTTTAAAATACAGAGTTGCATGTACAAACATACACACAATATGCCCTGCAAACCCTGCAGAGCTCTGTGGTAGCTGTGGGTATCAGGTCAGCTGTCGGCAGTGGCACACAAACATATTTAACTGAAAGCTGTCAGTGCCTTTAAAGAGGTCAATTCTTGTAAACAGCTGATGTATCTGCTGCAGATGTGTCTCATTGGCTCCACATTTTGCAGATAATGTCAGATGTTAACTCAGCCCATTCCTGCAGGAGTCCAACCCGCATCGCTGGTGTTTTAGTTCAGGTTCAGATCCGCTGCACTGCAGACAGACCTGGCAATCACGGTGTCGAAATGAAAACACCTATTATAGTTTTATTTAACCAGTAATCAGAATAAATTATATGATTGTCTACAATTTTCTTGTCAATTGAAAGTCGCTCTTTCTTCGAATAAACCTAGTTTTGAATTAAAACAGGATCTAATGCAAACAACCGAGCCTTGAGTCATTTTGACAGTATAGATTTTATTGTCGATAAGACCAAAGTAGGACGAGCAGACCATTTTAAGAAAACAGAAGAAATATATGTACACATATCGTGCATTGCATATAGGTGCACAATATGTATATATGCATATGTATATGTATATGCTGTGCATTGCTGCTGTTGGATTCTGCTTATATGCATATTCTACATGTATGCACACAGCGTAACAGTCTGCTGAACAGTTGACCTCAAACAGCATTTTTGTGAAAAAATGTCAAATTTTAAGAATATTGACAATTTATTGCTATCGAATAATTTTTAAAAATAATTGAGTTTTTCTTTTGCTTTGCTTTTTCTTTTTTTGCTCGTATCTTACATCCCTATAGTTCCGTCATGTAATGTAAACCTGTTTTCTTCATATCTTGTAGCAGATACTAAACAGAGCATGAGATTTCAGATAAGATAAGTCAGCAGACTATAAACCAAGTCATTTATGCAGGGTCTCATGTCCTATGTCACTTCTTCTGCCTTATGTCTTAGTTCATCACGGCTTGAATAACATGACAGGAGAAACGATCCTCCCTCAGGTTCCTCTTAAATAAGCTGTACTTGATTAATATAAAATCAAACGCTATAAGGATACTGGGGGCCTCTTTGTTTAGGGGAGCCATGAGGTAACGACACACACAGAACAAGAAACAGACCCTGGTCTGAATGGCGTCAGAACATGACATGTGTGCTCTTACTGGTTTAATGAAGTTTTCTTTTCAGATGTGATGTAACCCTTTACTTAACTCTATTTGAATTTCATATCTTCAATGCAATACAGCAGCCTTAAGTTCCTACTAAAACCTCTGTGCATATTTAACATGCACAGTGATATACAGCTCTGATTACATTCGGGCCAGGTATGCAGACAGTGTTGAGCACGAGCAGCGCAGGGTGAGGTTTGACCCAGTTAGTGCTTCAGCTTGAGTCATATACCAACTTTCAACCACAATTCTCAAAGGCAGAAGATTGGCACAGTGTCGTTTGTCTCTGTGGTTTGTAGGTGGCAAGTCTGACGCCAAATCTTGTTTTTCCTCTCAAATGGGTATACACAGTGTATGTGGTACGTTCTCTTCTCTTCGACTGCATGAGAGCCCACTTCTGATGATGAGAAACATTGCTTCGCTGGGCACATTTTGTGTCAAGTGATAAAAAGACATGAGAGAATGTGATTATCAGGAAAGAGCATTGTTATGTGTCATCTTCACCTGAATAGTTTCGTGTCCTCCCCAGACTGCATGTTTGCAGGGGTGTTTCTGGGGAGTATTTTGGTGTTTGGTGTGATGTTTGACAGTTATGGCACAGTGGGAGTATGGGAACTGCTGCAGAAGTGATGTGTGGTCTGTCTGGGGGGTCTATGTCTGAATACATGGTGGAGGTAACTGAAGCAGACTTAGTTTTTCAGGAGTTGAAAAAAAAATCGTAAAGTGTAAATAATAATATTTTCATCATGAATCCTCCTCATTATTAAATATGTATTTTTATTTTTACATGAACTTCATGGACAAGTCAATATGACAGTACATGTTATGTTTATTCTCAGTCTCTTTAAAGTGTTAACAGGATAACATTATGTGCAGTGACTATTATTAATAAACAGGAAGCAATGTTAAAGGTTTTTTTTGGAAGGTTATTTCTTGCCATTACGTATGATGTTATTGTCCCTAGACTCTACTGACACACTCTATGACAGCCATTTAATTAATGGCAAAAGTTAAATTCATTTTTTTCTCTTTGGCTTCTCTCACCAACTAACGTCTTGTGTTTTTTTCTTTGGCTGCTTTATTAAGTGCCATATATGTATATAGCTTATATATGTATATAGCTGCTAAGGAGGTTTATCACTGCGTTCACTAATAACAGCTCACTTCCTCAAAACTTGGCTGATGGGAGCAGTGTGAAGAAACAGTAAAGCCGTGGGCTGTAAAACATAAACACTGAATGCAGTTATTATAAATGAGAGGAACTGAGAGTTTATCTCTACAACTGACCCCCTTCAAATTACACACAGTCAGATCCAGCGTGGCCATAAACATATGACAGAGGCCTTCTAACTCCGATTAGATGGCCTCTGTTATAACAGGTGGTGTTAGATTTAGTACAGGCTGTGTATGTAGTCTGTGGCGATGCTCCCATGCCTAAAGGTGAACTTTCTTGCCTTTACTATGGAAATCCACACTGCGGGTGGGGGGGCGAAACAGGCCCTCTGACTTAAACTGAAACCCTGCCACACTTTGATGTTGATGAGAAACACACTGCAAAACCTTAATGTGCAGAGGCGTGCTCTGTACTGTTCATGTGATAATATCAGTCCTCAGATTGGCACTTTATAACAAAGAAAGTCTCAGCTTCATGCACCGCGGTTTAGTTACCGAAGAAGAGTTTTAGTTACAGAGAAGCTCCGAACGTCTGTCTCACCATCAAAAAGCATCAGGCACATTTATTCTTTCCCCGCCAAGTGCAGACAGCAGGATCAGCGGAGATCTGAGCCAGTCATTGTGCTGCTGTTGATCTTAAGTCTCTCTGCTGCCCAGCATTGTTTTAACGCCCTTTAAATCTTAATGAACCCCAACCTTAAACCTTTAGCACGACAGAGTCCACTGTGTGCATTTCAATGACGGGTTTTTATTATTGTTTTTTTTTTTTCTTTTTTTCTTCTCCCTCTTTGAGACTGTTCCCTTCCTTTGCAGGGCGACCCGGCTGAGCGGGGCCCTGGGCTGTTTGTTTTACGGTGGTGCCTTCCTGTCAGGGTTTCTGAATGCTGCGGCTGGGAAACAGGGAGGGAGACAAAAAAAAAAAAGGAGCCAGTGGAGGAGAAAAAAAGAGGGTAAAGAAAAGCGGGAGCGAGAGGAAGCGAGGTTGCCAAAGAAAGCTCTCAGAATATATGACTTGGCCTTTCTTGGTGCGTTTAATTATTTCAGCTTGGAAAGTCATAGACAAGTGAGCCCAAATCCTTTTTTTTTTCCATGACCCTGCCTCAGTGTCACCGTGTCACTGCTTTTGTTTACTTCCTTAGGTCCAGATGGAGTCCATGATGGGTACATGTGAACTGTCTGTGTGACTGAGGAGGAGGATGTGAGTGGCGGAATCAGCGTGGAGGTCCAGGGCTTCAGTGAGTACTGCTTTATGAGCTTTATGTTGTGTTCTGCTGGGGGCCGTTGAGTCCCGTGAACTCACGGGGCCCCTCTGCGGACACTTTAGAGGCCTGTGTGAAACGGGTGCCTCCCTCTCCCGTGGTTGTGCGTGGGAGGGAGGTCACCGACCCACCCTCCCTATTGGGAGCACGGGCTGACGAGGGGAAAATAACAGGGTGAACGGAACGGGCCCAAAGGGAAGACTGTATGCCACCCTCTAATCACAGCTGCATCACAACCATATGGACAAAAAGCAGCATACTGCACAGACTCCTACAGTGACACATACTGACAGCAGAGTATAGAGCACATACCATAATCATATGGTTTTGTAGTAAAAACACAAGACACACGCACACGTTGGAAAAAGTTACTATTGGTATTTCAATAAGTTGCATCTTGAACATTTACTGAGCTTCTCTGTCAGAGCATAAAATGCTCCACAAGAGAACACACACACACACACACACACACATACACACACACACTTTTAACACTCCTGCACAACTGCGGGCAGACTGCGTGGATCTTTAAATAGACCACAGGGATTGAAATGTCACTTATATGTCACTGAACTGTGGTCAGGGAAAACACTGTGCATTGACATAGGTGATTTATAGCTCTCAGCCGGGCTTCAAACAGATTAGGTTTATTTGAACTTGTAGCCTGTTCTGCTTCCCCTTCACATGACTCTTCTCATAAAGTCAGTGGCTTAAAAAGACCCTCTGCGTTCTCACAAAGCCTGAGTCGCACAAAAGAAGGAATTCAGCCGAGATTCCATGTAGCTGGTTCAGCATGTGAGGGATTTTTGTATCGTGTGATTACAATTTTGCTGCCAAACAGTTTGTGTATGGCTGTGTTTTGTGTGTGTGTCATGAGAACAGATGGAAAGTGTAGCTTGAATTGATTTGTGACTTTTACCACTGAGAGCTGCTGGGTAAAATCTGTTTCAATCGGTGACCACTTGAACAGCTTCACACGCTGTATATATATATATGTATATACTGTATATATATACTGTATATATGTATATGTTATCTCCTTTAAGGTGATTTATTTCAGCTCAGGTCCTGTCTGACATCTTTACTGTTCACATTTGTTCCAACTTATAACATGAACATTTTCTTCTTTTTTTTCGCCCCAGTTTTTCAAAGATAACATGATGTAAAATTACTTCACTGTTTGTGTGTTGTGTGTGTATATAACTCTGTGTGTGTGTGTGAGTGTTTAAGCTCAGCATGATCAGATCAGACATTAGTGTTGTCAAGAGTTCTCCTCCCAACCACTGGGAAGATTTATGGGTACCAGGAGTGCAGTGGGGTGATGGCTCCACTCAATGTCTTCATTGTTCTGAGAACACGTGTGCTCTGGTATGAAAAAGAATGGGTATATGGGGCTACAGACAATCTCTCTCCATAAACGGATCAAAAGGGCAAAGCCGACATATGCACCTGTAATGGTCAGTGAAGTGTTAGCTTAACTCATGGATCACCATTTTAGTTCAGTACAAAGTGCAGCTGAGGTTGATGAGAACGTCATTTGTTTTGTAACAAAAGTCATTAGATACATAAGAAAAACAACATACTGTACTAGATTTTTTTGGCCAATTTGATGACATACTATACTATGACGTTTTTTCATCGTTTATGACAATGTACTATACTATGATGTTTTTTGTTAATTTTTGATGACATAGAATGCTATGACGTTTTTTGACCATTTTGATGACATGCTATACTGTAATGTTTATTCCTAATATTTGATAACATGCTATACTATAATGTTTATTCCTAATATTTGATAACATGCTATAATATAATGTTTATTCCTAATATTTGATGACATACTGTACAATGAAGTTTTGGGCATTTTTGTTGACATACTATACTATGACATTTTTTCATCATATATGACGACTTAATATACTATGAAGTTTATTAGCCATTTTTCATAGTATACTATGACTTTTTTGACCATTTTGACAACAAAATTAACGATGACGTTTTTTGGCCACTTTTGTTGACATACTATACTATGATGTTTTTCCATCATTTTTGACGACATTTCTGCTGGGCCCACTTTGGTTGATAAGAAAATTTTCGAGACGCCCCCAAAACCTGACACACATACACATATTTTGTTTTCAGAGCCCATTGCACTTTATTTCACACATTGTAATTAATACAAACCTCATAAACTCCCAGAGAGGAGTATGTATGTATTCGTATGTAGATAATAAGTTGTGCCACTAGATGTCGCTATAACACCACCCTACAATAAGAGTTTACTATGGTGAATTGCCTTTTGTCACCGTAGGGGTTGATATCGCGAGTGTAATGAGCATTTCCTTTAGATTTCTGTTATCAACCGTGTAGACCCTGTGTTGTGAATAAACCTACGGCCATTTTTGTTGACATACAATGATGGGTTTTTTTTTTTGCCATTTTTGCCAACTATATTATGATGGTTTTTTTTCAATGTTTTTGACAACATACTATAGTATACTATGACATTTTTTTTCATCATATTTGATGACAAAATAAACTACGATGTTTTTGGCCATTTTTTACAATACACTATAACATTTCTTGACCTGGCTTGATGTCATACTATGATGTTTTTTCATAATCTTTGACGACATACTTTACAATTATGTTGTATAGTATGTCGTAGTTGTATAGTTGACATACTATACTATGATGTTTTTCCATCATTTTTGACAACATTTCTGCTGGGCCCACTTTGGTTGATAAGAAAATCTTCGAGACGCCCCCAAAACCTGAAAACGTCATAGTATAGTATGTCGCCAAAAATTATGAAAAAACAACACAGTATAGTATGTAGTCACAAATGATTAAAAAGGTCATACTATAGTATGTCCTCAAAAATAATAAAAATGTCATAGTATAGCATGTCATCAAAAATGATGAAAAAACATTATAGTATAGCATGTCGTCAAAAATTATGAAAAATGTCATAGTATAGTATGTCGTCAGAGTATAGTATGTCATCAAAAATTACCAAAAAACTTTATAGTATACTACATCATCTAAAATGATCATAAAAGTCCACAGTATAGTATGTCGTCAAAAAGTATGACAAAATGTCATAGTACAGTGTGTTATTAAAAATGACCAAAAAACGTCATAGTATAGTATGTTGTCAAAAATTATGAAAAAACATCATAGTATAGTATGTCGTCCAAAATGACCAAAAAACATCATAGTATAGTATGTCATCCAAAATTACCAAAAAACGTCATAGTATAGTATGTCGTCCAAAATGATCATAAAACATCATAGTATAGTATGTCATCCAAAATGCCCAAAAAACATCATAGTATAGTATGCTGTCCAAAATGACCAAGAAACATCATAGTATTCTTTGCCGTCCAAAATTATCATAAGATATCATAGTATAGTATGTCATCAATAATTACTAACAAATGTCATAGTATAGTATGTCGTTAAATATTATGAAAATGCCATAGTATAGTATGTCGTAAAAAAAGAAGTAAAACTCATCATATTATAGTGTGTCATCAAAATTACTAAAAAATGTTATAGTATGTCGTCCAAAATGACCAAAAAACGTCATAGTATAGTGCGTCATCCAAAATTACCAAAAAACGTCACAGCATATTATGTCGTCCAAAATTATCTTGAATGACTAAAAATGGTAAAACAAATGTCATAGTATAGTATATTATCAAAAATCATGAAAAAATGGTATGGTATGTTATCAAAAATGACCAAAAAACATCATAGTACAGTGTCATAGTATGGTATGTTGTCCAAAATGATCAAAAAACGTCATCGTATAGTATGTCATCCAAAATGACCAAAAAACGTCATAGTATAGTATGTCGTCCAAAATTACCAAAAAACATCATAGTATACTATGTCGTCCGACATGATCATAAAATATCATAGTATAGTATGTCATCAAAAATGACTAAAAAACGTCATAGTATATAGTGTGTCATCAAAAAGTGTAAAAAAAGTCATAATATAGTATATCCTCAAAAATGATGAATTCAAAATGACCAAAAAACGTCATAGTATAGTATGTCACCCAAAATGATCATAAAACGTCCTAGTATAGTATGTTGTCAAAAATTATGAAAAAACATTGTAGTTCAATGTTACTCGTTACTCGTTACTCTGCGGTGGGAGAATCAACTGGCAATGTCATCTCGAAGGGCAGGGGGTGTCCAATCATTTCTATCGTTTTGGTCTTCTTCAATGGGACCAAATTGATTCTGTCAGTCACTGATTCTCATGTCTGTATGCAGTCTCATCTCCTCCTGTAACAAGACCCACTACAAAAATTATGAAAATGTCATATAGTACATAGCATGTTATCAAAAATGACCAAAAACATCACAGTATAGTATGCCATCAAAATGACCAAAAACATCATAGTATAGTATGTAATCCAAAATGATCAAAAAACGTCATAGTATATTATGTTGTCCAAAATGAGCAAAAAAACATCATAGTATACTATGTCGTCCAAAATGACCAGAAAATTTAATAGTATAGTATGTCATCAAAAGTGACCAAAAACATCATAGCATATTATGTCATCCAAAATGATTAGAAAATGTTATATACAATAATATTATATTATAATATATAATATTTTGTTGATATATAGAATTTTTTATAGTATGCAATATTCTGTTGATTAAACGACAGAAAACATCATTTTCTCATAAGTCACAAATCGAAGATGCCCAAAAATGGCAAAACATTAAAAATGGAAATAATGTGGTAGAATAGCATAAAGTAGGGTGAAATAGGCCCCCCAAATGATATTTTGTTGATTAGATGGCAGAAAACGTCATTTTCTCATAGGTCAAAAATCACAAAAAAACATAAGGGGTTAGTATATCGGGGTTAGTATGTCGAAAATGCCCAAAAATGGCCAAAAATTAAAAGTGGAAATAACACGCTAGAATGGCAGAAAATAGCGTGTAATCACCCCCCAGAATGATATTTTGTTTATTAGACGCCAGAAAACTGCATTTTCTCAAAGGTCAAAAATCAGAACATAACGTAAGGGGTTAGTATGTCGAAAATGCCCAAAAATGTCAAAAATTAAAACTTGAAAAAACGTGCAAGAATGGCATAAAATAATGTGAAATCACACCCCAGAATTACATTTTGTTGATTAAATGCCAGAAAACCGCATTTTCTCATAGGTCAAAAATCGCAAAAATACGTAAGGGGTTAGTATGTCGAAAATGACCCAAAACGGCCAAAAATTTAAAGTGGAAATAACGCGCTAGAATGGCAGAAAATAGCATGCAATTACCCCCCAGAATGATATTTTGTTGATTAAATGCCAGAAAACCTCATTTTCTCATAGGTCAAAAATCGCAGAAATACGTAAGGGATTAGTATGTCGAAAATGGCTCAAAACTGCGAAAATTTTAAAGTGGAAATAACGCACTAGAATAGCAGAAAATAGCGTGCAATTAACCCCCAAAATGATATTTTGTTGATTAAATGCCAGAAAAACTCATTTTCTCATAGGTCAAAAATCGCAAAGAAACGTAAGGGGTTAGTATGTCAAACAGAGACGAGGTACGGAGGAGACTGATTGACATTGGCCTATAGTCCCTTAGCCAATCAGGACACAGAGTAAAAGATAGCGAATGGGTAATTGATGCTGGTGGAAAGGTGAATCACTGTGGTGAGTCCAGTTAGAACTCAAAAAAAGACTCAGTTGCTGTAGTATGCCGATTTAATGACTTTAAACACTACAAACAAACTTTCTCCTATTTCTCTCCTTCCTGACTCCTCTGCTTGCGTGCGAGACTGTCGGGTCTAAGCTCCGCCCTTTAAAGGGCCAGCGTCTCCGTCCCGAGCACAGCCTTTTCCACACAGAGCACAACGTGCGTGCATATACTGTAAAAAAAAAAAAAGGGATAACAAACTGCACTAAAAAAATCCGTGAAACAGCGAAGCCGCGAAAGGTGAACCGTGTAATAGCTGGGGATCACTGTATAGCATTTCAACAAAAATGGCCAAAAGAGTCATTTATCCCAAAAGAATATATCGTATGTCACTGAGTGATTGATTTATTGATTGATTGATTGATTGATTGATTGCTTTATTTTCATTGTAGGCCATATTCAAATCCATTTCATGGAACAACAAACATCACCAATTTAAAGTCATAAAACATAAGAACATTCAATATCCGGAAAACATTAAACATAAATATACAATATACAACAGAAATTTTGCTTGCACAGTTGGATGTTATAAGGATGGTTTAATGTACTGTGCATTTAAAATGGAAATAGCTGTTCGGGATTGTATTGTCGTTATGATAGTGACAGCTCAAACGGATCCTTGGTAATGCTCGTTGCTCTGCGGTGGGAGCATCAACTGGCAATGTCATCTCGAAGGGCAGGGGGTGTCCAGTCATTTCTATCGTTTTGGTCTCATTGAAAAAGACCAATTCTGTTGTGAGTCAGTCACTGATTCTCATTTCTGTATGCAGTCTCATCTCCTCCTGTAACAAGACCCACCACAAAAATGATGAAAATGTTGTGTTATAGTATGTCATCAAAAATTACCAAAAACATCATAGTTTATTATGTCATCGAAAATGATCAGAAAACGTCATAGTATAGTATGTCATACAAAATGATCAAAAAAACGTAATATATATTGATACAGTATTTTATATTAGACTACATAATACTTTGTTGACATATAATATTTTTGTCAAAAATCATATTTTGTTGATTAAATGTGTCGAAAATGCCCCAAAAATGGCCAGAAATTAAAAGTGGAAATAACATGCTAGAATGGCAGAGACGCCAGAAAACCTCATTTTCTCATCAGTCAAAAATCACAAAAAAACGTAAGGGGTTAGTATGTCAAAAATTCCCCAAAATGGACATAGTTTAAAAGTGGAAAAAACGCGCTAGATTGGCAGAAAATAGCGTGAAATCATCCCCCAGGGTGATATTTTCTCCATTAGACGCCAGAAAACCTCATTTTGGCATGGGTCAAAAATCGGACCAAAACGTAAGGGGTTAGTATGTCGAAAATTTCCAAACATGGACATCGTTTAAAAGTGGAAAAAACGCGCTAGATTGGCAGAAAATAGCGTGAAATCATCCCCCAGGGTAATATTTACTCCATTAGACGCCAAAAAACCTCATTTTGGCATGGGTCAAAAATCAGACCAAAACGTAAGGGGTTAGTATGTCGAAAATTTCCAAAAATGGACAGCGTTTAAAAGTGGAAACAACGCGCTAGATTGGCAGAAAATAGCGTGAAATCATCCCCCAGGGTGATATTTTCTCCATTAGACGCCAGAAAACCTCATTTTGGCATGGGTCAAAAGTCGGACCAAAACGTAAGGCGTTAGTATGTCGAAAATTTCCAAAAGTGGACATCGTTTAAAAGTGGAAAAAACGCGCTAGATTGGCAGAAAATAGCCTGAAATCATCCCCCAGGGTGATATTTTCTCCATTAGACGCCAGAAAACCTCATTTTGGCATTCGTCAAAAATCAGACCAAAACGTAAGGGGTTAGTATGTCGAAAATCCCCCAAAATGGACATCGTTTTTGGAAATTTTCGACATACTAACCCCTTACGTTTTGGTCCGACTTTTGACCCATGCCAAAATGAGGTTTTCTGGCGTCTAATGGAGAAAATATCACCCTGGGGGATGATTTCACGCTATTTTCTGCCAATCTAGCGCGTTTTTTCCACTTTTAAACGATGTCCATTTTTGGAAATTTTCGACATACTAACCCCTTACGTTTTGGTCCGATTTTTGACCCATGCCAAAATGAGGTTTTCTGGCGTCTAATGGAGAAAATATCACCCTGGGGGATGATTTCACGCTATTTTCTGCCAATCTAGCGCGTTTTTTCCACTTTTAAACGATGTCAATTTTTGGAAATTTTCGACATACTAACCCCTTACGTTTTGGTCCGATTTTTGACGAATGCCAAAACGAGGTTTTCTGGCGTCTAATGGAGAAAATATCACCCTGGG
>JAFBJQ010001184.1:9290-25305 GCA_016785345.1 Trinectes maculatus
ATGGGCTGAATATATGCAGAACAACAGTGGTAAGCCTGAAAGATCAGAATGACACGAAACAGAACTGATGTGAGAATAATATGTTTTATAAAGACACAATAAGCAGTCTGTGCTCGAACAAGTACACATTCTGTGTCAAGAAGTAAAACTGTTTATACAGGAGCTGAGATTTAGCTGTGGATTTATCTACTTTCATTTTTTGTCCCATGGAATGAAATATTATTGTATAGGATAGTATAGGATGGGAAAGGATTAACTTTAATACTTCCTCTAATGCTACCATAGACAACATACAAATCATAGAGCAACATGTAGAAATGCTCAACAATAACACAGGATACAGCAAGCAACAGCAGACAATGACAAAGACCACGCAACCACAGTACAGCATGCAGTGTACAACAGTTAAAACAAAAAGCACAGTAAAAGGATAAGATACAACATATAGCAAAGACAACAGCAAGACAGTACAAAATGTAATAACAGGCTACAAGAAGAATGGAAAGTTCAGTAGTGCGCAACATACAGCAATAATAAATAATGGCACTAAGCATAAAAATCAATATTAAGCCAAAGAAATAACACCAGTTAGACACCAGACAGGTCAAGCAGCCACCCTAGCACACAACAACATAAAAAAGAACACAGGCCTACTGATATTAAAGAATCTGAGCTTTTTAAGGAAAAACAATCTGGACTGAGATTTCTTACATTCATGATAAACTGTAATTTTTTGTGATCCATTTCCATTTGTGATTCATCCAGCATCACTGCTCAACTGGGCTTCTCTTGGTATTAATTAGCAACTTTTTAACATACTGTCACGTAAAACACAAATGATAAACGTGTTAAATACATTATTATATTTCACATAAGCATTATCCATATGCACACTTATAATAGATCACAGCCTCAGAGCTGCTAGCTTTGGCCCAAGACATTTCTGTTTGTTTTCACTCAGTGGGTTGCTCTGTAGGAGCTGGGTTATGAGAACCTGAGCCTCTCCTGTCAGGGCCTGTTCCCCCTGTGGCCAAGCGATACTGCATGGAAATGAAGCGGATGTTAGTTGTTTCATATCAGTTAATTATCCTAGTATCCAAATTTAAAAGAGGTTGAATTTAGTAAACAGCTGACGACACATACCTCTGTGAACTCTCGGGCCACATTCATGATGGATCCTGGATAAAGGACTGACGGCATTTTCACAGGTCCAATCTTGGACAGTCGATCACTTTAATGTGGCCTGGTTTGGTGATCATCAGACTACAAAGACGAGAAGAAGACGTCTTGTTTTAGATTCAACACGGGGAAACGTGTCTGTAAATTCTGCTCTAACTAAAAAAATGACAGCCAGACTAAACATGGTAAACACTGCACTGTGGAAAAATTCTATCAGCAACACCTGATGCTTCTGCTGGTTAACATCTAAACTCAAGTGTTCAATGTGCTAAATCTGGTGTTAATGGGACAAGCTGAGGACTCACTTGCTGGGTTTCAGGTCTTGGTGTAGAATACCGTAGCTGTGGAGGTATTCAACAGCCAGCACAGTCTCTGCCAGGAGCCACTCTGCCATTTGGACTGGAAGACGACCGTGGCGCTTGAGCAAGGCGGCACAGTCCAGACATACAATATCAGAAGACAGATAGAGACAATTGTCAGTGTGTGCCACATGTGGACAGAGAAGACAACAAGTTTTATGCTGTACTGTAACGTGCACTATCTGTAAATACAACACAAAGCAAAGTCCTTACCGTCTACGTGCTCCATCACGTAGCACAGGTGTGTTTTTGTTTACTTCCTGAAAAGACAGTATGACAGTCAACATGCAGCAATTGTCTTAACCCCGAGTCCAGTGGGTTACCAGGCTTCTCTACTACAGACACAGGCGTACAATGTTTCTACTGGTTACACAACCACAGGGTCCATTTCTCACAAACCAGATCCCTCACATGCATCACAGCATTAAATGACTGCTCTTAGACTTCATTCATTATCCATCATGTGTGATAGCTGCCACTTACGTGTACCAAGGTGCTTCAGTGGGTTGCTCTGCAGGAGCTGGGTTATGAGAACCTGGACCTCCGCTGTCAGGGCCTGTTCCCCCTGTGGCCAAGTGATCCGACCTGGAAATGAAACAGACATTAGTTGATTCATTTCAGTTAATAATCATTGCATCCAACTTTAGGTGTCGACCGATGCTCCGGTACGTCCTCAACCACACACTCTCTTTATGATAATGTAACTGCACAATGGAGCATTGCAGAATCTCCAGTTGCTCTTGTGTCATCAGTGCGGAAGTCAAACTACATAACACTTACAATTGTCGATAGGTCGAATAAAACAACAGTTTTGGCATATTATTTACATGCGTTTTATGGGGACACAAAGTGACGACAGAGGGGTGAGAAAAGACGGGAAACCACTGTGTGTTTTAGCCATTGTTTTAAAGAGACGAAATTACATATAATAATAATAATAATAATAATAATAATAATAATAATAATAATAGCACCCGGAGTGTAATCTCTATGATTATCTCCATCTTATCATGTATAGACATGAAATGAGATATGCATTCATCCTTTAAAAATCATTATTTACTTTAGATTGTATGTAATTAGAATTTAAACTCAATGTTTCTAGTTTATAACAAAAAGCAAAGATGTCAGAATGAAGTCAAATTATTTTGAAAAACTGAAATGTATTTAAAATCCTTTCTGATAAACAGCTACCTCATGCAGGCTCTCTTAAAGCAGTGCGGCAGAGGTCAGGGGCGCTGCCATCCATCTGGGGATTTCAAAAAACAGACATCAAATGATTATTTCTTTTCTTTTGTAATTTGCCTGAAAAAGTCCACAATAAGTTTAAACTTCATACACTTTGAGTGAAATGAGAAAGTTTAAAACTGCACCTTTCTGAAGCGGAAGGCCACAGGGCAGATGGACAGGAGCGCCACAGATGAGTCTTTGTTGACTTCACTGGCCATGACATCACCAGGGGGATTTGTTGCCATTGTTGACTTGTCTGTTTTCAATGAACTGATGCAAACAGGTCATCATTGGCATTGCTGAGGAGTTTGTCCCACTCAGTGTGTTTGAAGAAGGGATGGTTCTTAACCTCAATGGCTCCTCCTGAAAAGAAAGTATGACAATCAACATGCAGCACACAGTCGTAACCCCGAGTCCAGTGGGTTACCAGGCTTCTCTACTACAGACACAGGCGTACAGTGTTTTTACTTCTTACTAACCACAAGCTCCATTTCTCACAAACCAGATCCCTCACATGCATCACCAGCATTAAATGACTGCTCTTATTTACGACATATGTTAAAAACAAAAACTGTAAATCACAGGACTATTACTTGTCAGGTTCTTTTTTCGAAGATCAGTTTATGTGTCAGACTGAATTCATCATCCAACATGTGTGATAGCTGCCACTTACGTGTACCAAGACGCTTCAGTGGGTTGATCTGCAGGAGCTGGGTTATGAGAACCTGAACCTCCGCTGTCAGGGCCTGTTCCCCCTGTGGCCAAGTGATCCGACCTGGAAATGAAACAGATAGTAGTTGTTTCATATCAGATAATAGGCATAGCATCCAAATTTTAAAAACGATGTTTGTTGAACAGTCTTTCCGTGTTTGAGGAATGAATGTTGGGGGAGAAGAGGATGATGAATTTAGTAACCATACTTACATAAAGACAGCTGATCAAAGAATTCTTGCACAGTGTCTCCACAGAAGGGGTAGGAGCCAACCAGGAACTCAAACAGAATGACACCCAGAGCCCACCAGTCCACAGGCTTCCCATAACCTATTTGGAGGAAAACCTCTGGGGCCATGTAAGCTCGAGTGCCTGAGACCTGTATGAGAAATGATGCACAAGGAGAGGAACCAGAATATTATTGCTGAGCATTACAACACGTCTATAAACCACTTCACCGATGGAAGTTTCAACAAATACAGCAGAGAAAAGACATACCTCTGTGTCTGTGAACTCTTGAACCACATTCATGATGGATCCTGGATAAAGGACTGATGGCATTTTCACAGGTCCAATCTTGGACAGTCCAAAGTCGATCACTTTAATGTGGCCTGTTTTGGTGATCATCAGACTACAAAGATGAGAAGAAGACGTCTTGTTTTAGATTCAACATGGGAAACGTGTCTGTAAATTCTGCACTAACTAAAAAAATGACAGCCAGACTAAACATGGTAAACACTGCACTGTGAAAAAATTCTATCAGCGACACCTGATGCTTCTGCTGGTTAACATCTAAACTCAAGTGTTCAATGTGCTAAATCTGGTGTTAATGGGACAAGCTGAGGACTCACTTGCTGGGTTTCAGGTCTCGGTGTAGAATACCGTAGCTGTGGAGGTATTCAACAGCCAGCACGGTCTCTGCCAGGAGCCACTCTGCCATTTGCAGTGGAAGACAACCATGGCGCTTGAGCAAGGAGGCACAGTTCCGACCTACAATATCAGAAGTCAGATAGAGACAATTGTCAGTGTGTGCCACATGTGGACAGAGAAGACAACAAGTTTTATGCTGTACTGTAATGTGCACTATCTGTAAATACAACACAAAGCAAAGTCCTTACCGTCTACGTGCTCCATCACGTAGCACAGGTGTGTTTTTGTCTCAAAGGAGCAAAACATTGAGACAATGAAGGGGTGTTCTGTGAAGGTGAGGATGTGCCGCTCCACCGCCAGCTGCCGGGCATGTGACGGTGTCATGCACCGCTGCCGTTGAATCATCTTCATGGCATAGGGCTGACCGGACTTCCTGTGATGCACAAGGTTGACGGTCCTGGACAAGATATTGGAGACGTGAGCAGCTCAGACTGGAAAAGACACTTTTCACCACTATCCCGAGTCAGTTTGGACAAGCAAAAAGAAGACGTCTGTCTTACTTACCCAAAGTTTCCTTGACCAAGAGTCTTGACTGTGTCAAAGTCGGTCAGCTGTGGTGTTGTTGGAGGAGCGCCACCGGTCTAAACCAGACACAGGAAAGGTTTTTTTTAACATCACAGGATTTGAAAGGTTTTCATAGACAACTGTGTGACACAATCGATTTAAGTCTGGGAACCACCCAACATAACAAGCTATATAACAACACTATGATTCTGCAATACATAAAATATAAGTCAGCAAATACAATATATATTACAGTTAAGTTTTTAAAGAATAAAATTACTAATAATAATAAGATAAATGGCAAATGAAAAAAGTAACTTAACTTAACCTGCTCTATTATTCCTTTCTTGGAGAGACGGAATTACAAATAATAATAATAATAATAATAATAATAATAATAATAATAATAATAATAATAATAATAGCATCTGAAGTGTAAACTCTATGATCATCTCCATCTTATCAAGTTTAGAGATATCAATTCATCCTTTAAAACACATTATTTGATTTATATGGTCTGTAAATTAAAACAAAAAGCAAGATGTCAGAATGAAGTCAAATTATTTTGCAAAACTGAAATGCACTTCAAATCCTTTCGGAAAAGTGTTTTTAGATAACAGATAACAGATAAAAACCTACCACAAGCAGAAGCTTCTCCAGTTCGTCCTGCAGCTCCAGAAAGAGTGGGGTGATCTCACTGTTCAGGAGCCTGCCTTTGTAGTCTTGGGCCAGCTCATCGAGCTGGAGCTGGATGAATTTCAGGTCCATGTAGGCCTGGGAGAGGTGAGTGGGTGTGAGGGGTGAGGTAGGGATAGGGTTAGAGGTGAGGAGTGAGGTAGGGGAAGGGTTAGAGGTGAGGGGTGAGGTAGGGATAGGATTAGGGGTGAGGGGTGAGGTAGGGATAGGGTGAGGAGTGGATGTGAGGTTAGGCTTAGTCTTAGGCTTTGCCGCTGAATCCATTTGGGTTGATATCGCCAACTGCATGAGGACGACAGAGAGAAAGCAGTCAGATGGTTATTATTTGTGTTTAGGTGGGATGTGAAATCCAGCTCTTTCTGGAAGGAGAAAAAAGTTTTATAATCCAAACAGAGTTGAAGTAAACGTCTTAAAATGTGTTTGCAAATCAAGTGACAGTCTGCGATATTAAAATTCAGTATATGGTGTGTGAATTTCTGTCACATTAAGCGTGATACATAAACTTTACATAAAGAATTAAATACCTAAATTTAATACGGTATGAGACACTATAACACACTGTGGTGTAGCTGACATGTTGATTTTAACTGGAAACAATAAGAAGAGAAAATTTAAAACTTGAAACAACTTATTTAAGTAGGTGATGTGTTAGAGGTGTGATTAACTTTGTTTAAAAACAAACAAAACAAAAAAGCAAAATGCAATGCTAGTCGATACAGTAGTCTGGGGATTAGCAGTAAAATCAAATATTTAAATAACAGCAGTCATAATAACCATACAGTGTAGTGTAGAGTAGGGTCAAATAATTAAGTGATGCAATTGGATAATTGGATACCTAGGCCTTAGTCACAACAACATGTCTCAGCCTCAGTGCCCACCCAAACGTACACACACACGACTCAACTGTCAACTCTTAGCTAACTGAACCCAGACAGACACACACCAACACGCGCACAGCCCACAGCTACACCCCACAACCTTAAACATGTGAACAGGAGAACAGGATCAGTAACCTCTGGTATATCAGCTCCTGCTAAATGTGCATAAGGATGCTACATAAACACTAACATGCTCCTTGCTGCTCTGGATTTCCCAACATTTATACTTGTCTTTCTATTTCCACTTATTCATATTATCCCACATGGCACAGTGGTAAATGTATCACAACAAAAATATATACAGTTAAAGAGGTGAAGGTGAAATATGGTAAATACACATAAAAACAATTAGCACTCAGAGAAAAAGAGGAACGTGACTCACCTATCAGTTAACTGAACCCAATTTAAGCTGGATAATGCTCCGCGGTTGTCATGGTTTCAGTTAGAATGTTGGGACTGTGTCGACGTCATAAAGGACTAAATTCCCTGACCAATAAAAACCAATGCACCTCGGGGTACAGCAATTCACATCCCACTTCCTCTTTACACTACGATAATAAAGTTATCATGAATGGTGGTCGATATTGACCGGAAATGGATCGGTCGGTCCATACAACGTCGCAGTGTTTCCGGTATGCATTCCGCAGCTGCGCGCTGCGTTGAACTCCTGAATGTTTAAGTTTAACGAAAATAAATAAGACCTGTTGTTCTGTTGTTTTTGAGTGTTTGGGGTTTTTTGTTTCCCCTCCTGGTGTGGCTGGAGGCGGGGCTGACACCTCACGTGGACTGCTGACGAAGCTCACCTGAATCCAATCCGGTAATTAGGCTCCATGTAAAGAAGGAAGTGGGACTACACTTCCGGGTTATTGTTGCCCTCGCGTTTGCTTCCTCGCATCGAAGCCACCACGCAGCTCTTTGTTTGGATCATCGCTCTACCGTTGTTTTATAAGAGTCACTTTTTTGTTACACTTGTTTTGGACTGTTGATTATTAAATTTTGTTTTGTACTTTTACACTTGGGTCTGTCTTTTCCGGTATCCCTCTGAATCTAGTCATAACAACAACATTTCCTTTTCTTTTTCCCTGAAGTCCAACTGAAATTGAAAGTACATTTCCCAAACATGGTTTCAATTATTTTATATGAAGTTTGATCACATTGATGTATAGTTGGGTTACAATTATTCACTTCAAATCAATTATCCTGATGAATTTTATTGTTTAAAAGTTGTGATAAATAGAATAAACTAGACTCTTAAATATAAATCTTAATATTTACACAGCCAAACAAAACATGGATTTAAATGAGATGATGTGATTATTCTCATTGAGTGAGAGTGTATTTCATATTTTGATTTGGAGTCCCATCCAGCTCTGGAGTTGGTTGTTGATTCTCCTACTGTTCAGTGGCCTTCCCTCTGGGTTGCCCATGTGATAAGGAGTGACAGGAACTGGTAATGCAAAAATAATCTGATAATCTCAACCGTAATTAAACAGATGGAATGAGGTCTTTACTGTGTGCCTGAAATAAGCCTTGAGTTGCCCCAAGCCACCGGCAGAGATGTGCATGAAGGAGCACTGAGAATCACTAAGGAGGTGGATGGAGAGAGAGTCTGCAACACAGCCTGTTAAATGCTCCTTTGCACAAAGCCAACTATTATGTCATCAGCATCGTATACATTCCATATTATCTTTATCTGAATAAGAGATAATATTCCTAAACAATACTTGAAATTATAAACATCGGATGCACTGTGATACTCTCAGACTACAGGATGAGCTCCATTGACAGTAGATGATATGTGGAGCTAGCTGCAGGTCTTGCTCTGATGGTTGTTCTTCCACGTGGACAGCCACATCGAAATAACTACGTTTCCTTCTTTTTCTATCACTTAGTCTAAGTCTAAGAAAACAAGAGTCATCACTTTGGGCAAGAAAGTATATTCATCAGCAGAAAACAGTTACTCAAACTTTGAAGAAAGGTACAGTGCTACCTGTCCAAACAGCTGGGCAAAAAGTTTAGCAACATAAAGAATTCTGTTGGTTTGGGTTTTATACTTATGTCCAATAGAAGCTTTTCTACTTGCTTTCCTGAAGCTATTGAAATGTTCAATTAACAAGTTATTTTGTTCTTTTTCTAAAGGGTAAAAGGGATTAAATTACTGACAGCCCTCCATAAAGGTGCCATTTATCCTTGTCTCAGTTGTGTGATGCCAGTGTGTGTCCAGATAGATGGAAAGTGTGGGATTTATGTTGTTTCACAACAGATGAGGGATTAGGAAAGAGAAGAATGTACCACCTTGAGGGTGGTGTTTATCGTTGATTGATGTAAATATACAAACCTTTGGTTGATACAACTGATATTTTTAATTGATACAATTACTTTTGTACTTAGTATTAATGAAGAGAACTATTCCAACATGCCACTTGATAGAAGTTGCTTATTCTGGAATGCACTGCCAAACAAGTCTTGCTCTCCTTGTTGGCTGCAGTGTTATTTTCAACATTCAGTCAAAGAAAATGCAGTCGCAAAAACGCCCCCTTATGGATAGACACCCACACTGATATACACCAACGAAGTTAACCTGACTCAGCAGACTAACAGTTTTATCACTTTAATCAGTTTAATCACGTTCATAGTACTATTTAACACTAATTCAGGGTTCTTTCATTAACCCTGACTGAAATCAGAGTAGGTTAGAGTCATGCTGTAGTACAGCATCAGGTGTGACTCAGGTGTGATTTTTGGATAAACAAAAGTGGTCTCTCGTGTTTTCATTTGATGTCTGTCATTTTTTGATACATTGGATATCATTATATTGTCTTTACCTTTCAGATTACATGTTTTTTTTTAAATATATAATTTTAGAATATGATATCAGCATCCTAACAGGAATTGTTTTCTTTATGATGTTCGATTTGGGTCATCATGTTGAGATATAAATGAAAATAAAATAATATATAAGTAAGACTGGGTTTTTATTATTTCTTTTATTTATCAAAAAACAGGTGTAATTGTTGTAACTATCAGAGGAAAAGCACTGCACACTGACTTCCTTGTTTTTCAAACTGTAAAGCAAATTGGTGAAACAGGGTGAGGCCCTTCTCCACTAGCATTATGACACTGTGGCTCCCTTTGCCGAGAGCTTTTATTATCTTCTTTTAAAGTTAGAATATGCACTTGCATGCTCAGAGGTTGCATCCCACCAATCTGCAGCTCCAGGAAATTTTATAGGAAGACAATAAAAGTTCCAACTCAAGGGAACCATTAACAGGAATATCCGGTAGTGTAGCCCAGTATTTTATGCCTAATGTAGTCTGTATTGTTCTGGAAACGTGGAATACTATTCCTCTGTTCCTCACGTAATGTACACAATTTTGCTCATTTTTACCAAATGTGCAATTTCACATCAGAAAAGTGAAGGTGATTTTCAGCATCCTTTTGTGTCTGAAGATGTTGTGAATCCTGATCTATTTCGAATTTTTCTTTTAGTGTCCAAATGTCACTTGGATTTCAAATTTTGTTTTTAATATGCTCTTGGTTGCCTTTAGCTTTTAACATTACTTTGTTATAGTTTTTAAGACCTGTGCCACAATGAACTCCTTCATCTTACCCAAGGGATGCTTATCATAGCAACACGGTTACCTGGGTGGGGGGGGTTAACAGTGGATTAACTTTGTGTTGAGTCTGTGAAATAGACAAAGGATGAGAAAATAGAATTGAACATGTTGTGGTTTTCTCAGCACACGAACAATAATGAACATGAAGATGAAACATGAAGAGAAAGGATGGATACGACCAGTCAGAAACGTTCCCGTCCAAATCTGAAACCCAGCTGATAAAAGCAGCTGAGAACAGCCTGGTGAGCTCTCCCACTCTCCATCTCCCGCTCCCTCTTGGTGCTCAAACAGCTAAATGAAGCCTTTGAACCTCTTCACAGCGATGGGAGATGAATGCTCTATCAACAGCAGCACGCTGAAAACACGCTACTGGCCCAGGAATCGAGATAAATATATAAGAGGCGCTGGCCGCCGTCAACAGGCGCATTCATAGGCAGACAATAGGGCTCTGATCAGAACAATGATTATGCTGGCCCTCAGCCGTCCTGAAATTGGCAGCCCACTTTCTCCAGTCCTATCATTTTAATTAATTCTGTGATATTTCCAAAGCCCCGGCTGCATAGACCCCTAATGAGAAAGCTCATCAAAAGACATGCAAAGCCAGGCAATTTGAGCAGCGGCTGGCATGATATGCTGCACTTTCAGCCTTCTCCACCATCCCCAATTACTTGCTTTTCTTCCTGATGTACAGCAGTGTCCATAATAACAAAGGGCTCTTATGGCCACCAACAGCATTACACATATATTTGTTTATTTCCTTTCATTTACATCCTGGTGGAGGCCAAGCCGTTCTCCCTTTTATATTTTCTGCTCTTTATGTGACTGGTTTGCTCTCGTGTACTGATAGCCATCTCATTGACTTTAATCAGCCATCCATCAATGTGACAACACTCTAAGAAGAAAGGTTTTCAGGCGCTAGTTAATTAATCTGCCCCGTTCCTGTCTACCTGCACTGCTCAATCATGGGGTAAATAAAGGCAGTCAAGAATGTAATTGTTTGTTTTCGGTGCAGAGTTTGGAAATAAAGGCACATTTTCATTTCAAGGAGCTGTGAAAGATGCCCTTTTTGCTTTGACTCACCAAACTTAGCTCATATAGCAAATGAGGCAGAGCCGTGCGCAAATGTCACACTTCAGAATAATGTGTTTGCGAACTTGTTCTTCTTTCTCAATGAGAAGCGGCGGTAATTTCACAAAATGCAGCTTATTGTGACAAAAGTAGAAGATCGGAATCAGTTCAAAAGTAAAAAGTACAATTTTTACAGTGGTGATAATATAACAGTATATATATATATATATATATATATATATAATGTCTGCGATGGACTGGCGACCTGTCCAGGGTGTACCCTGCCTCTCGCCCGATGTCAGCTGGGATCGGCTCCAGCCCCCCCCGCGACCCTTAACAGGAGTAAGCGGTAGAAGATGAATGAATGAATGAATATATATAATGTACTCTTTGTTAAAGCCCTATGAGGCAAATTGCAATTTGTGAATATGGGCTATACAAATAAAATTTGATTGATTGATTGAATTCATGCTATGACTTGGATGTTCATACATGTCCATGTAATTTGGACATTACATTCATAAGGTCCACTCCGACCTACAGTACACTTGAAATTAAATGGATCATTCAGACAAACAAATTAGTTAGAATATGTGTAGAGTTTAAAAGTTTACCATGCACACATTTGTTTTTTCTTACAGGACATCTAAGACATGTACCTTTCAGAAAACCAGAATCTGTATCGAAAAAAATGTAATGCAAAAGCCTTTTTACCCTAATTGCATTTTACCTCTTGCACCCATTTAGAACGCATATTCCATTTTGACATGTATTATATGATGTGTCACAGGCTGTTTGGCTGCCTGTTTGGTTGCTCCAGCAGCTGCTGGAGTACTGCTTGAACGCCAAGGCATTCCTTAGTGGACATCACTGATGTGATTCAGCCGGACAAATGCCATGTAAATGCAGAGGGCTGTGTGGCGTGTAAGACCTGCGCAGCCCCTCCCCTTCACATTCTCTCCACACCCACTCCGAGTGAAATCAGCCACTGAATCAAAGCCAAACAGATCTAATCAAGCAGACAAGACCAGTAATGACTTTTCAATGTGACAGATTATAAATTGAGTGTCACGGGCAAATCGGAATACAGTGGCAAGTGTTCACATATGAATTGTGTACAAAGTTCAATACTGAACCTGAGGGCTGTTGACATACGACTCATTGTGAAAACATTTGTTAAATAACATTTGTTAAAATTTTAAAAAAGTACAACTATACTACTATAAATGCATATACTTACTGTATTTTAGACATCTTAAGTCTTAGGTTATTGTAATGCAATTGTTAGTTATATTGATAAACGTTTGTGAGTGTAATGCATGATTGTGTGATGAGGAAGAGAGATGTGAGACGTTTAAGTGATGTTTTTGTGAAACCATTCATAATAAACAATCAATAGCTTCAAGGGATGTAGCCTTTTCTATACGCATCATCTTTCACAAAGGACTGAACTGTGTTTATATTCACCATTTTAATCAGAACATATAGTATCACGCAAAGACTGAATCTTTTTTGCCATAATAATGTACTTTTTTTTACCGTTCATTGATGTCATATAAATAGATAAACAAACAACTTTTGCTTCATAAGACCATAAGAAGTGTTGCATTCAGTATAATTAGATCAAATCCAATAAATTTTGATCTTTTCACTGAACAATAAAAAAAGAGTCTTAAGTAGTGTTTTGTGTTGACTTCTCGTAGCTACAAGAAGAAAGACAAGAACATTCACCTGGTAAACCTAAGCCGAGTATTCAAGTAGGTCCAGTTGACAGAGGACTCTCTTTGGCACATTTGGATCTGACTCTTCAAACTACATTCCAGTGTCCAAATTATGTGCATAGGCTATAACATAACTACATCCCTGAAAGTGATTTAAATTAGTTCTAATAATTATTCTGTGATTAATGACATCCTAGCAAGCACTAGTCTTTAGAAATCAGAATGACCTGCATCGTCACACAGGATGTTAGGATGGCCATTTAGTATACGTACTTTGCACTAAAGCAAATAAGCCTTCTGTTATTTCTGTTATTATTTCACACCTCAAATTGAGGCCTTTCTTTACCAAACAGATGTAAGGTAAGCTGTTGGGATCCTCTCTTCCTCTGTTTTCTAAACATTTGAATGATACAGATTACATTACATTTCAGGCGCTGTCCTCGCCACATATCCAGTGGCGTTCTCAGCCAGGCAGGAAATTGAAAGAAGTAGGCAGAATCAGCCGCAAAGCTGACGGAGGATAAGCTGCTGACCATAATTACCCAAAGTGCTATTCAAATGCCACCACCTCACTTTATATGGACTGTTAGGAATACCCATACTCTCTAATGTGCTCGCACAGCTCCATCAGTGATGTTCCTATCCAGTGGTCATATTCCGACACACTGCTGCAGCTTGAAGACAATAGCTGCTTAATAGGCAGCTACTTAAAGCCACTACATCAGTACCTTTATGTCACTGCTGAGTTTTATAGCCCATGTTACACTGTAACGAATGATTGGCTCATCTGTCTGTCTTTTTATCTACTGACACACACACACACACACACACACACACACACACACACACACACACAGAAGAAAAGTCAATTACTGACATCCCTGTTACCATGGTTACATGATATTTTTACTGTAAAAATATGCAACATTTTAGCTTTTGGTGAGTTTAGGCGAAGATCACTATATCCACGATTCCAAATTCCTGTGGTTGTTGTTACATGCGGAAAGAACTGCACAGGCTTATGACGGAACATCCATGAACCAAGACCACATAGGACTTATATTGGCATGGGACCAAATGAAAAAAAGGCAAATCGGAAACAGGGTGATTTCATCACGGAAAAACACACCTTGTGCAGTGTGGCGTTGTGATGTTTGTGCAAAAGTAGGACCCAAATGCAGCAATTAAAGCTGGACTGCCGACTAACAGCACAGACACACTGGCTACCAGACAGGGGAATGGAGATGTTTCTTCCCACAGGGGAGGGGGAGGAGACGACTGGACGCAGGTGAGACACATTAAGGAAGTCAGGTAATCACACTGGCAGGAAACACAGGAGGACAGGAAGAGAAAGTACCTCAAACAGAGATGAGACAGTGAGTTCAAAATAAAACAGGAAATGGTGTAATGACAGACAGACTGTGACAGGTGTGACCAGTGTCATTAAAGCATTACCTAAAGATTGTTTTTTTTACCTTGGACCTTAGCTTAGCTACTCTGCGTATGAATTAGTTATTAATGCCAAAAATACAAAAATCCAAGCGCCAGTGTTTTTGAAGTGTGACTCTGGCTGTGTCCGAAATCGCCCCCTAACCCCTATATAGTGCACTATATAGTGAGCACGCCATTTTGTACTGGTGTCCGAAAGCTTAGGGATCATGTCCACTATATAGTGCACTCAATGTATCCCACAATTCACCGCGAAATGTAGTGTACATCCAATGGTCACTAACCGGACCAAGATATCGCATCATGCATTGCCAGAAATTCTCTGGGCTGCGCGGAAGTGAAAATGGCGGACGGACGGGAGGGAAATATACATAAATATTATAAAATATAACAAAATACGAAAATAAAAAGTACAGGAAAGTAATCAAAAGCGTCTAATTTAATAAAAACGCAGTGGTAAACAAACAAGTATTGCGTGAGACGACAATAATGTGGTACGTTTTAATTGTGCGACAGCGATGACGTAATTACCGAAGCCGAGAGTAGTGTCCGAAAGTGTCCGAAAGATTTTTCTGTTGAGCTCACTATATAGTGCACTACATTTATTTCCCTATATAGGGAGTAGGGAGTAGGGGTTAGGGGGCGATTTCGGACACAGCCAGTGAGTTCAAAATAAAACAGGAAATGGTGTAATGACAGACAGACTGTGACAGTTGTGACCAGTGTCATTAAAGCATTACCTAAAGATGTTTTTTTACCTTGGACCTTAGCTTAGCTACTCTGTGTTTGAATTAGTTATTAATGCCATCACTTTCCTTAACCCTTGTATTATGTTACGGGTCAATTTGACCCATTTCAATTTTTATGTCGACCAAAGTGCAGGTTATCCTTACTTTTTTCCCATGAAATTTTATGACTTTTCCTCATCTAGGGTCATGAACTGCTGTGTAAAATCTGGACACTTTGAGGTGTTGTGGAGTGTCTGCACAGAGTTTGTATACAAAGATGATGTTGCGGGTCATTTTGACCCAGACACAAAGTAGCTGTTCACGTCCAAAAAAAACATGTCTCTTTGATATACTTTATTTTGATTGCCTCTGAATAGCCATTCAGAACAGGTGTGTGTGGAAGAGGGACTTCTCCCCCCTGTCTTTGTCACTGTTTCCATGACCTTTCTATGAGAAACACACCAAAAATTAGCTCGAGACGATTTACAGCTGAAAAAGCTTTATCTCAGCTTATGAACTGGGATAGTGATGTTGAGGAAGATATTTCAAAGATGGAGGATCCTTCAGAGCCAGAGGACAATGCTATTGATGATCCAGATTGTCAATTTTCCCATGATGAGGCAGATTCAGAGGACGAATCAGATGAACACCAAGAAACACAACAATCATCATCCACAGAGGGGACATGGACATCTAAAGATGGTAAAATAAAATGGTCAACATCACCACACCAAGGCCGAGGCTGATTGTCATCTTCTAATGTCATCAAAATTACTCCTGGTTCAACAAGATTTGCTGTCACAAGAGTTGATGATATTGAAACCGCATTTCAGCTCTTCATATCCCCACCCATAGAGAAGACAATCCTCGACATGACCAACTTGGAGGGGAGGTGTGTCTTTCAAGAAAAATGGAAGCCACTGGATCCAACTGATTTGCATGCTT
>JAFBJQ010001184.1:34700-93707 GCA_016785345.1 Trinectes maculatus
TACAGGGGGTCCTCGAGTTACGTCGGTCGCGAATTACGTCGTTTTCGTGGTTACGACACATCTCCTGTGAACTTCCTTGTTTCGGCTTAAGCGGTTTGCCCCTTAAATACGTACAGATTTCGCACGGGAACTCGTTGGTGAGCGCTCTCTCTGTCTCTCAGTGCGCAGGCCGGCTCTCCAGCACCTCCACAGCTGTGTTTACTTATGTGAAATGGCGGCAGCCGGTAAGGAGATGCACACGGACACAGATGCGTTCGGGATCGTGGCAATACCGTAGGTTTATTCACAACACAGGGTCTAAATGGTTGATATCAGAAATCCAAAGGAAATGCTCATTACACTCGTGATCTCAACCCCTACGGTGTGTCAAGAGGGACAAGAGGGACAAAAAAGGCAATTCACCATAATAAAATCTTATTTAAGCGTGGTGTTATGGCGTAAACTCTTATTTTAGCGTGGTGTTATAGCGACATCTGGTGGCACAATGTATGCACAATGGCACAATGACTGTATGGTCCGACTTACGTCGAAATTCGGTTACGACACATTCTCAGGAACGGATCTCCGACGTAACTCGAGGACCCCCTGTAATCTCACATACTATGCCTAAATGCTATATTTATATATGATGCTCTGTATGGACATGTTTCAATGAGAGATCCAACACATATTGATATAAAGCAGGATTCCTTTATTTTAAACCAGGTAATGTGTTTAAGACAAACACTAGCGAATCCATCCATAAGCAGTGTATTGTACTCAGTACTTTTTTCTTATTTAAGCTTGTATGTTTGGCGAGACTTTGTATAGGGGTCCTGACAATACAAAAGCAGAATATGTGATACTTGCTTTGAAAAAAAAAAAGAACTGGCATGAAATTGCCTCAGATAATGGTGTTTCTACATTCTCCTGTACATTCACTTTAACAGAGTCAGAGTTATTCTGGATGTTGCAGTCGAGTTCAGACTGTGGCATTTTGTTCTGCTCTGCTGACACTTACACCACAGCAGGGAATGTCCTATACGCAAATTAAAAGAAACACATTTTCCTCAGCAACAACGATAATTACACTGGACATGTTTTCTGTACTCCGGTGAATTATGGGGCTATTTTGAACTTTTTACATAAGGCATTGGTTAATAACAAAGTCTACTCACTTTCCTTCTTTCTCAGCCACATGTACATTTGGTCCAAAGTGCTACTGCAACTATAGTACAGGTACATTGAAGAGACCCAATGCAGTACGATTGAAGTCTTGTTTTTTTTGCTATGTAATTAAAGGAACACAAAAGTCCTCGGATTAATTGATGTAATTTAGCAAGAAGGAAACCTAGAGTGCATAGTTTACTGTTGCATACATAATATAATCACAGCGGTGAATTTGAATAAGGTGGTGATAAAGAAAATACAACTTTTAAGTTAAGAATCACTGGCACATTTTTTGTTTGCCACCTTTTCATGTTTTTCTGTGTCAGAAAATTCACATTTTTACCAACTGTAATTTCCTTTTTTTAAAAAAATAAAACTGTATGTGAACTGTAATAAGGCATCCAGCTTAGAGTACTAGATTCTGGTATATTCTAGCTTCAGCACTAATTGCATGCTAACATCACAAATATGCAGAATGAGGGAGTATCTGTGTTATGATGAACAGACACAATGGAGGAGGAAAAAACAGTACAGTGTGATCATACAGGAGGGATTATTCATTATTCCGAGTAGCGCGGCCTTAGCACCGAGCCACCTTTTCATGTTTTTCTGTGTCAGAAAATTCACATTTTTACCAACTGTAATTTCCTTTTTTAAAAAAAATAAAACTGTATGTGAACTGTAATAAGGCATCCAGCTTAGAGTACTAGATTCTGGTATATTCTAGCTTCAGCACTAATTGCATGCTAACATCACAAATATGCAGAATGAGGGAGTATCTGTGTTATGATGAACAGACACAATGGAGGAGGGAAAAACAGTACAGTGTGATCATACAGGAGGGATTATTCATTATTCCGAGTAGCGCGGCCTTAGCACCGACCTCCATCTACTTCTGGTATGTACAGATTTCTTCTGTTTTATTACCAGGATTAACTCAATGCATGGAAAATGACAGGTGTATTAGTGTTAATAACAGCCAGGTAGTTATAACAGCCCATCAGCCATAACATTATGACCACTGACAGCTGGAGTGAATAACATTGATTATTTCACTGCAATGGAGCCTGGCAGTGGGTGGGATATACTGTATAAGGCACTAAGCCAACATTTAGTCCTTGCGTAGGAAGTAAAAAAGGGCAAGTATAAGGATCTAAGAAACTGCGAGAACAGCAAATTGTGTTGGTTACATGAGTGGGTCAGAAGAGGTGAATACCTACCAAGAGAAAACTGGTGACAAGTCTGATCCATGGACGACTCGTTAAAATGTCCAGGTCTTATAGGATCTGCAACTGACGGCTTGGTGCCAGATACTACAGCATATCTAGGTGATAAGTCTAATGCCTCAATGGCTCAGGCTAAAGACTATCCATCATTAAATGACACCAATCACAATGGACAACCATTAAAAACAACATGAGAAACAGAGATAATATCAGGAAGCACCTCTCCTGGGGCTTTCACAATAACAAAAATCAAACTACATAATTCAGGTAGCACTTTATTATTTCTTCAGAAGCTAATTTGCATGTCACACCAAGTATCTGTCTGTTGCTTCAAAGCAAATAGACATATTTTCCCCAGAGATCCGGTGGTAAGTGACCAGTAAATAAATCCACTGTCAAAAGACAAAGGCTGTCTCTCTGTCTCCCAGGGGCGGCATACGGACTGACTGGCTGATCGACTTCAGCGCTGACTGTCACCTGGTCAGTTAATTCATCACTCCCTGTCAATAACACTGACGCCGTTGCTTCAGTAATTGCTAGCATGGTTGAGAGAACATGTGTGAGGTATGGATCATAAGAATAAAGTAATATAACTGATGAGCCCACTGTGTGAGCGAGACAAAACGGAATGGATGCTTGACAGAAGGGAATAATCCGCTGTAGGTGTAAGAACTGCTGAGACAGACAAATTATTTCGCATCGATAGTTTGATAATGGAGTTTCATTCGAAAAAGGGATTAGTGGAGATGAAAGCAGTTCAGTATTTTTACTGCTACATGTAGGATCTTCATGGTTTTATGTGAAATGTCAGGGCAACTGCAGGATGGACTGTCATGAAACAGGCTGCACAGTCGAGTCAAAGGTTTATGACAAAAACCTGTTAGACTAATGACCTTCCCATCAGGTTTGGCTGTGCGTTCAAACCCGACCTGCTAACATGCTGCCATGGTGAGGAAAACCTGCATATTAGTGATATCCCTGTGGTTATATGTTCATATTAGCATTTAGCTCCGAGGTTCATTATGCCAAATGTCAGGCCTGTGTTGCCTCTGCGGTGCCTGCATGACTGATACAGCGAGTTTGCAGAATATACCTTTGACTTAGATACAACTATAGGTTTTGAGGAGAAACGCAGTGCAAACATCTGACACACTGCAGCAAACAGAGCGAGTCAGAGGGAGAATGTATCTGGGAACGGTGGGGGACTGAAACAATAATTCACGCTGGGATTCTGATTCAATCCCAGGCCAACATCTCAATGCACCAAGTTACCCGTTATTCCATTACACATACTTTGCACTATGCTAACACGTGAATCTACGTTGCCAACAGTAGCTCCTAGACATGCTGTTTATTACTATTTTGAGCCTGTTAATAATTGTATGCAATATAAATTAATATAAATATTGAGTTGATATAAATCATATAAATATGTGTTAATAAGGACATATTTTCATCATTGTTAATTCTGTATTTCTTTACATTTGTACCACACTGTATGTATTACTGTTGTAGAATGTATGTATCTGTGATTCAATATTATTTATTAAACTGACTGTCTATTAAATTCAATCTAATTTGCTAAGCAGGGCTATACATTAATCATAGTCATATACAGGGGGTCAGGGTCATGGACAGAGCAGTGAGTAGCAGCATCGTGAATAATATTACCATACTGAAACAGCTGACTATTAGAAATGTACAAAAGCAGCACACGCACATATACAACAGCAACAGTCACCTTCTTAAAACTCCACATTAACTGTCACTTCCACTGCAGAGACTGGGAAACCATCATCCAACCACCCTGTCCACTTTAGGTCAAATCATTCCTCCGCTACTGGTCAACTGTTATGGGCAGACACAAGCCTAGACGGCTTGTCAGGTTCCTCCCGCTGCTCCTGTCAGGCCTGTCCATCACAGATTCCCTACAATTTTCCTTTCACTTCACATTTAATGAGTATTTTTCGACAAACTTTCAGCGACACTATTCTCAGATTTTAACAATTTTACATACACTTCACTTAATCCAATTCTTAACCTCATTTGAATGCAGGATAGCATTTTTTTTATACTCAGCGGGCTGTAATACAGTTCTTTCAAAATCAGATGGGATTGATTCCAGCTCCCCTGAGACCTCAAAAGGTAAGCAGTAGATGGATGGATGGATGGATTGATGGATGGATGGATGGATGGATGGATGGATGGATCAATGGATGGATCAATGGATGGATGGATGGATGGATATGTTAAGAAAAAATTGGTTGGACCTCAAAGTGTATACTGACTCAGGTAGGTTGAGGTGAAAGATGACTATGTTCAGGAAGTAAAAGCCAAACAGCAGGCAGTGGAGGCAGGCAGCTGGCTGCTCTGTGGATTGTTTACCAGGGGCATCACACGGGTCGAGCACAAGGAAAGACGGAAATCAACACAACACAACTCATGTAGGTACAAATTCACAAGCAGGACACTGAAATACACAGACAAGATCATCTGATCAGACCTGGAACCATCTTGCACCATAGCAGGGAGAAGACCAGTCTTTTCTAGTGCAGTAGATGAGCTGAGTGGAATCAGGTGTGAGGAGATGACCACACCCCAAGTCACACACACACACACACACCTGCTCTGGATGACAAACAGAAAGAAAAGGGGGAGAGAAAACACACAAAACCCTGCAACAAAGACTAAACGAACAGAATCATCACAGGATACTTTTACTATTGCTGCTGAGTATTTTTTGAAAAGAAAGGAAAAAACTGAGGACTTTATTATTTTAATTTCACTCAAATAAAAATGATATAGAATCGGCCGTTCAGAGCTCGTTTGATGTGGGTTTAAATCACATCGGTGAGCAAAGCCTCGTTTTTGTCCTCTACAGAATGAGACCTCAGAAGGTCAGTCTTTAAAATGGCAATACACGCTACCAATCACATTAATTAGAAGCTGTAATCTTTTACAACTCTGATCCGTCGTGATTGGAAATAGATAACAATTACATCATCTTCCCATCATTCACGGGCCTTGTGGTCATGATATGGTTACAGGGAACACCATCAATCAACTCCAGCTAATTTTACACACCTTATCAAAGCCCATTGGACTCACTGTGAAAATAACTAAATTAGTTGTTGTGACCGTAAAATGAACAGTCCCTTTAAATCATTTCCTTTACTATAATCTTATATTTATGTGGCTTATTTGGTTTCCTTTTACCCACAGTGGCCAGTACGTCAACAGGTCACAAAGCAGACACTGATACCTTGACCGCTAATCGACTCTGCGCCTCAAGACAAGGGATCAATAGATTCAGGGAGGTGAAGTGACCTCTATCCACTTCAACCCTGATGTATCACAGGGCAGTAATAAAGGATCAGGGCCATGTACCCTCACTATAATGCTGGCAAGCTGCAGTAAAAGCATGGACAGCAGCAGTCAAGGAAAACCTCTCACCATTCTCTACTGCTGACCTATAGGGTGTAAGTTAAAGTCAGAGTATTTTTCCTAAGTAAAAGCTCAATCCTCATGAGGAGAGTTGTGCGTTTTGTATATTTTAGCCACAACTAATTACATTTCATTAAAAGAAAGAAGTTACTATATTAAGTGGAAAAACAACACTGAACAACTCGACTTTAAATATTCATAAAGAAATGTAAACATTAAGGCACAATCGCAGGATCAAATCAAAAGCTGTTGTTATTCTATATTACATTTAATGCAAAAGACTGTTATGAGACCGTCATTGTATTAGTTTGCCTGTATACTCTATACTTTGTGACTCTCCTACCTCTGTGGCACTCAGCCCAAAGCCCATTAGTTTCTTTTTATCATCATCATTTGATCAATAATTTATCAGATGTGTCCAACACATGGGCGTAGCATTCATGGGCGTAGCATTCATGGGCGTAGCATTCATGGGCGTAGCATTCATGGGCGTAGCATTCATGGGCGTAGCATTCATGGGCGTTCAGGCCTGCGGACGCAACATTTGATTATCTAACCGTCAACAATCTCCAGTCTGTTCTGTGCTTTGTCACAGCACCATTCATTGTCATTCAAAGATAGTGCTGTTCTCATTTGTGCAAGTGGCTGACAGGTTTCTGCAAGTTCTTCAACTGATGGGGTCACTATGCCAAAGACAGTCAGTCATTGTGATGAAAAATGGATGTACACAACATAATACTGTATGCTGTTATAACATGATGTCAGTTATTTACAATACAGTACTTTGCTTTACACTAAGCCATTCACCACCAGTCTTGAGTGAACTAGCCAAAAGGTTTTACACATTATTGTTCTGATCTGTTTACCAGACCAGAACCATCTCTTACCTGATAACAGTGATTATAATAACAGTGACAAGTGATTACGTTTCCATTTTAAAAACAAAGCTTTAGGCTCTTATCAGTCACGTGTGAACCATTAATTCCTGTTCTCAAAGTTTTGGAGCCCTGACATCCATTATAAACATAAAAGGAAAGAAGAACAATCTGAGCTGTGTCCTTAGTGGTTACGAGTGAACCACAGTCAAATGCCACTCATCCAACATAGTTTGTCACACAATGATAAAGCACAGCCCGTGCTGCGAGATAACAGCCTTGTTTTTCTTCATGTCCTGGTTGCAAAGCTTATGAAATAGTTCCTCGTCCTTTGTCGCGGTGGTGGCCTTTACAAGGCATCATAAAATAACCTTTCTGAGGTTTGCACAGACGTGGCAGAGGAGATCACCCCTGAGGAAGTATCTGACTTGATCATATGAGAAGCTCAGACCATAATTACAGTCCTGCTGTTTTAATACTTGCAACACGGGGAACTCGCAGCACATGGAATTTGGGCAGAATTACAGGAAGTGTGTTCAACAGGACACGGCGCTGTTGGCGTTGTTCGTTGTTATGACACTGATGAAAAAGAAAAGAAAAAGAAAAGTACGCCATCATGTCCCACGTGTGGCATATGGCTGTTTATTCTGAAGCACATTGCGTAGCCTTCACAGCGGCGTCTCTGTCTTACTTTTAGCGAGGCCAAGCTTTTAGGACAAATAATGCTTTAAGGAGTGAATGAAAACGAGTCTTTGTACTGCTTCCATCTGTGCTGCTGGGCTCCTCCATCCTGTCTCCATTTGTATCCCACTCAGCTGTCTGAAAACCATAATCACTGCTGTCTCAGCTGCCCACTTACCGATACTACATTTGTCTCTTACATTACCCCTTATTTCATGTACTTACCTTTTTTTTCTCATGTGTGCTGTGGAGTACATACAGTATGAGACAGGTGGTTGTGTCTCTCCACAATGTACTACACATGGGTCTATTTTGATCCAACATCTGCCTGTGCAAATTGTGTTTTGACAGTTTAGTCAAGATATGTGCCTCACCTCAATGAAATTGCTCCTTCTACCATTTTCTTTTACCAAGGGACTTGGAGCCCACTTACAGAACATTTACTGTAATGTGGCTAAATGTAATGATTGGGATGATTATTATGACAATAACTTTGCAGCTGAGAGGTTTTGCACAGGGGACAGAGCAACCACAGCCATGTGTCAGTGTGAAATAGTAGACAGTCTGGTTTATTATCCTTTTCACTAGTCTCATAAAGCATCATGAAATGAGCACAAAGTTTGAAATACAGCCCGTGTGCTAGTGACACGATTTATGTGAACATTGTGTTCCTCCGCCAGTAACGGCACCGCAACTGAGACTTGAACCAACCGAACGTAAAAAAAAAAAAATCGGTTTTGTTTAAAGAGCTGTGTTTAAGCATCAAAAAACACAAACATCTTTCCCCTCATTTTAAAATCGGCAACATTCCCTTGGGAGTTATTTGAACTAATTGAAATAATGAGACGTTTTATACCTCTGACAGTTGCTTTAAAGGGATTTGAAAAGAGGATCCAAACACTAATCAATGTCACAGTGGGCAAGAGAGGCACAGCAGCCGTGTCTCCAACTGTCTGCATCGATAACAAACAGAGCGAAAGCAAAGAAAAGGAAGGGAAACGGAGGGAGGGACTTCCACTCCACCTCCAAAGTCCAGCAGCTACATGGCAGCTGCCAGGGATCTTTTGTCTGCTCAATACTGAAAGGAGAAGATCTTGTTTTCCGTCCAGCCTCAGTGTATTAACATGGACCTGAGTCACTGATGGATATCAGAGACAGCAAAATAAATAAATAAATATTCCCTTTTATAATATACCCACTTCACTGACAATGCTCCAGTTAGCGATTAATAATTTAGACGTGTGTAAAAAAAAAAAAAGCAACAGTCTTCTTCTGTGTTTTGACAGGAAATGAGAAGGAGGTTGTCATTCATGTTGGATGCAGGGCAACAAGAGCAAGGCTTAAACGCCAGAGACCAAGGCTGCATATACATTTCATGTAAATGGGATTTCTGGGGAAGAAGGTTAAAGGCCAGCGAGCGTGAACAAAGTCCTGGTTACACATTAGTACAAAATGAGGGACAAACACAACGTCCATTATTATAATTTTCTTCCGCTCTCTAATCTACATGGAGTTTGTTCAGTCAAGAGTTAACTTGTCAATAACTAAGTCTCCAAGGTCAGGAACGAGCCCTCAGTCTAACATATGTTATAAATAAGTAATAAATCAAGAGAAGACGAGATTCCACATCAGTGGACACATCCTAGTTTCACTGGGTTACAGTCAGATCCTGTGCTATTTTTAAACCAAACCACCAAGAATCCCTGAAATAAAGAATCTCTGTTCTGTTATTATTATGTTATTCCACGTTAACCTGGTCATGACACCTGCATGGGAACATTTCAAGTCCATAATACAGTGTGAACGCCTCCGACTGATAAAAACACACGACACGGGGGGACTGTTCTTTCTGTGTCATGCATTATGGGGTTTGGGTTCACTGACTGTAAGTGTGAATGTGAGTGTGACTTGTTGTTTGTCTCTGTGTGTTGCTCTGTGATTGGCTGGTGACCTGTCCAGGATGTAACCTGCCTCCCACCCAGTGTCAGCTGGGATTGACTAGAGCTCCCCCTGTGAACCTCCAAGGATAAGAGGCAATAATATCACCTTGTGGTATGTGGTGGAGTAGAAGTATAAAACGTTACTAGGGACATACTTGAGTAAATGTAGTTCGTTGTTGTCCAGCTCAGTGACACAGTGACTGAGTCTGCTCTTGATGGAAACAGAGGAAACAGAGGAACCAGCTCCCCTATCAGCTGTTGTTTGATATGGTCCATCGACTGCTGCTCCTTCCTGAGCCAGTGGACCCCCCTGCGCTCTGAAGGTCAAACCCGGCACCAGCAGCAGTTTGGGGTCTGGAGACAAAAGCTCCGCGCGCATGCAGTGGAAATGACAGCACACGACAACTTGCTCCGATTTCCAAAGCTGTGACACACAAAAAGAGGACTAAGACTGTGACTGGCCGCAGCGCTGATAGGCTACTTTGCTGCCGTGAACACTTAACACCAGTAAGCGCACACTAATCCGCGGTCTGCCCTTAAGCTCCTGTGCACAACACGTCGCGCGCACCGCGGGCCGTGCCAAAGTGTCTCCTTATGCGCAATCATCGCCCGTGTGTCTGTTTGCGTAAAGACGCCATAGCGGCGGCTGAGCTGGCTGCCTCCCCTCCGGCTGGCTGCCCACTTCACGCACTTTCAGTCCGCCCGCTGCTCCACTGCGGTCTGTCCGCGTAACGCAGAGGAGACTGTGCGCCGAGCGTCTCCACCTGCTCGCTCCCGGACCAACGAACCCCTGCTCCATTACTGACAAGAATCATCTACCAAAAACAACAACTAAAAAAAAACAAAACAAGAAAAAACAAAAAAAAAACTTTGGACGTACTATTGGATCACATAATTTTCTTCTATCAGCATCGAGGAGCCGACAAGAGGGGTCTAACTGAACGGGACATATTTTGGGTTTTGTGGTTGAGCAGTCGGCTTCACTGCACCGCGGGGAGAGGAGAGAGGCGAGAGGAGAGGGGAGAGGAGAGAGGAGAGAGGAGAGAGGAGAGCAGGGCGTCTGTGCCATGTAGCAACACTAAGTCACAATCCGCCTGCAGACATAGGCTGCAGTTGAGCCCACACAGCAGCGACCTATAGTTATTTTTACTTGAAGGGGAAGCTGCAGATAAGCTGTGGAGCTCATCGGTGCAGTTTGGTTCTCGTTGAGGAGCGCAGGGAGGTGGGAAACAACGCAAATAGTCGAGGAGAAGTGTGGGAGAAGGGACGATATGCGGCAGCTGCTTTTGCGCTTCGCCTCCTGGAATTAGTGGCTGAATGGTGAAGGGAGCGGCTGTCGCCGCTGCTGGACCAGGGAAACAGAGCCCGCGGTTCTACGCAATGGATCCTTGTGTCCTTCTCTGAAGGTAAGAGACAACCTCAGTCGTGTGCTACGTGTGAGAGACTTGTTATCTGCTGGTTGGAGATGGGATTATTCATGTCTTCGTGGTGGTTATCTGGGTCTGTCTTCACCCACCGTGTAAAACGGGCTCGTGTAAATTCTATTGTGAGATGATCTCAATTCAAAAGCCAGATAGTGAAGACTAACAGTGAGATGGGCAGCTTGTTGGTGGGCTGAAGGGGCGGCTGACACTCCCGCACAACTACACAGGTATCCACACAAAGTAACCTGCGCAGTGCGCCGTGCCAATCACCACGGGTGTTTTTATTCATCTCTATGTGTCACCCTTCTCACATGTGGCGGAGGCTCCTGCTGCGCTGATAGCTGAAAGGGCTGGATAGCTGTGTCCGACGCATACTAATCCCGTGCGCGCGTGGAGAAATGTGCGCGTTGTGTGGGTCTGCCGATGATCGTCCTGTGAGCGTGTTGTGTGAGGGCGGAGATGGAAAGAAGAGGAGAGATCAGGCTGGTCTTTCCAAAAAAAAAAATGTTCCCCTGCGATTACAGAGGGTTAAGGCGTTTCTTAAACTCCATCCAAGTTGTGTGTGTGTGTGTGTGCGTGCGCGTGTGTACGTGAGAGGATTAAATGGCATGCCCCACTCGTGTGCTGATTATTTCATTAGCACGCGCAGTATCTTCATCTGAGAAAACATAAAGGTTGGCATGTGCACGCCTGCGCGCGCGTGCGTGTCTGGTTAGGGAATCGATGTCCGCCATGAGGCACCACGGGCAGCAGTGTAACGCCACCACCCACTGTAATCACCACCCTCTCGTGGATTACAAGTGTTAGCGTGAGACATGCAGGACGGCAATAGGAAATCCGAGTCCGGGGGCTGAGAGCAGCGCTCGGTTAGTGAGGAGAGTTCAGCACCATGGACAGCGCAGAGGGGTCAAATAACTGCAGTAGGAGGGAAGGTGCATACTCATACACACAATGGGGATACAAGCAACGATGGACTCTCCACTACAGTATACATATACTATATGGCCTTACTCTTTATTGCCAGGTCCACCATTACTCATTTCAGCAAACCACACTGTCCAACTCCATGTTGAAATTGTGTGAACAGACCAAAAATAACTCATCTTATAGAGGTATAAAAAAATATTGATGTTTCTGAGACACAACAAAAAGAAACACAATTTGCCCCCCCCCCCTTTTTTTTTTTATTAAATGGCAACTTGGAAACAGTTGCAAGTGTCGTACTGTCATGTACAGCACAGTACAACGCAACACATCACTCTACACTGGACAACATATCACAAGTAAGGGGTTGTAGGGACCTATTCTACCCTGGGTCCTCATAAGGAATCTGTATCACCTGTCCTTTATTACATGTTTTAGCTTATTGTTTAACTGTCCATCCAGCAACTTTACTGTTGTTGTTCATCTCTCACTGCTCATGTGATGGGACATTTCCTGACACTGGGCTTGCTCAATGCCAGCAGCAGAGGGACATATTAGAGAACACCTGATTGAGCATTTAGCAAGAGATTATCCAAATATTTCATTTAGTAGCTGTGTGAGAGAGGTATAAAAAATATTGATGTTTCTGAGACACAACAAAAAGAAACACAATTTGCCCCCCCCCCTTTTTTTATTAAATGGCAACTTGGAAACAGTTGAAAGTGTCGTACTGTCATGTACAGCACAGTACAACGCAACACATCACTCTACACTGGACAACATATCACAAGTAAGGGGTTGTAGGGACCTATTCTACCCTGGGTCCTCATAAGGAATCTGTATCACCTGTCCTTTATTACATGTTTTAGCTTATTGTTTAACTGTCCATCCAGCAACTTTACTGTTGTTGTTCATCTCTCACTGCTCATGTGATGGGACATTTCCTGACACTGGGCTTGCTCAATGCCAGCAGCAGAGGGACATATTAGAGAACACCTGATTGAGCATTTAGCAAGAGATTATCCAAATATTTCATTTAGTAGCTGTGTGAGAGCAAAAAGAGAAAGCAGATTGAACTTGTTAAATGTTTAGAAGACTGCCACGACATGGCATGAACAGTAGTTGCAACTGTAAAGGTAACTGCTTTTAATCTTTTGTATTTTGCAATAATAAGTGCTTAGTGACATAATGACACATAACACATTTTTGCATTATTGATTGGATTCCCACACAGCACAGCTGCTTGTCACAACCCTCTTTTCTCTCTGCCCCTGTTTCCCATCTTAGATTTTCACTAAAACAAAGGCTAAATACCAAAATAAATAGTAATGACACAAATACTGATTTGAGAACTAGCATGGGAGCAGCAGTGATAGAGAAAAAATTCATTTGAACAAATGAAAACCGTTGTAGGTTGAATGGAACAGGGTCATTAAGGACCATAACAGCTGTCGTAAGAATATGAATAGTAAGAATATGAATAAGACAACAACTTTAGTTGTCTTAACTGATGATCTCATCAGAGAGTAACATTATGTCATTAGGGAATATTTTGGATTGGACTGGGACACCACTAAGTTTTAGCAAAGAGCCATCAATAATCATAAACACATGACTTTGCAGAGTCACCCTGCTGAGCGGACCTAGTGCATGTTGCTTTGCATCATGGCAAATGCAGGATCCATTGCCTTTTTGTCTTTTTCAAACAGATAATCATGGCATTGTAGCCAGAGAACAACATGAGCACGACTTGTTTGAATCATTTTCATTTTGTTTGTATTCAGTGTCATTCAGGTCTTTAGTTTCTCATTACCAGCTGTCACAACACAACACTGCCAATAGAGCTCATCTGATATGTTGCTATCAGCAGCAGGTTCTGTCAATGCTTGATGTCAGAATGATGCTGGTGGGTTAATGCCTTTGGTTGAGAATGCTCCATGAAATTGATAGACCTGCTTTGACAGATAAGATAACCTGCAATTGGAGGCAAATGCAATTTACGGGTACGGCATATGGATGCTGAGGATACACTCAGAAGTAGGCCAGGTTTACCTTGGGGACAAGCTCGACATCCCTCAGAAGGCTCCTGCAGAATGTTAGAAAGTTGTTGTTTTGCATGGGAAATTATATCAGAGAGGTGGGGGTAGGGGTTAGAAATAAACGGACTCTTCAGTGAAATCCACACAGAAATAATAGAAAAGGGAACAATTCCTGTTCGGTCCTGCTTCACATGTAATGGCTTGGATAGAAAGCAATAGCAGTGCAAAAATTAGGTGGAAAATAACTTGGGACTTAGCTTTAAACCCTCTGTGGTGTCTCTGCACGAGTCATCTCTGAGTCTATTGTATGAAGAAAACTAGTGGTTGGACCCTCTTTGGAAAAATATACCTTGTGTACCCACATTACAGCACACTTAACAAATAAACAAAAAAACAATCTGCAACAGAAATTAGGAGCGGCCAACATTCAGACAGTCAGAGCCCAACCCTATCTTTTGTCTGTAGCTGTGCTCAGGGACAACAGCTGCTGCAGCAGAACATATTTGCAAAGTGAAACTGACACTTAATATTTTTTTTGTGTTTGGATAAATCAGATGCTTGGGTGGCAGATGGAACTCCATAGAATAGATTTCATAATTTTTCCAAATAATCCGGGATTATAGTTTCACGGAAATGTGCATTTCATGCACTCTAAACAGATTCTTAGCCATTACTCAGTTGTCATTTGGGACTTCAAGTTAATAAAAAAATGTGACTAACTAACTATACAAGTACATCACTTTGGATAGTCCGTAATGGCAGGTTGGGCCATAAACGAGCAAAGCTGTTACTCATATTCTTTTGGTTTTAGAGTATACTTAAGTTATTTTATTATTGCATGGTAATGCTGTTATTAGATGGTGGTGCAGTGTTGGTAGGAAATAGATTTTTAATAACACATTCCTGGTGTAGCAATTCCTCCTGCATGCTCTTCTGATTTGTATGTAGTATTGTGGTGCCTGCTCAACGTGTGGCCGTCAGTAGGGCTGATTGCTTGGGCTGCATTAATCCAACATGTAGCTTTTTCAGGGGCAACATCTAGACAGCACACTCACCGCAGTCTCATTTGTTAGTGCTGGAGTTTTATTACTGTCCACTATCTACAATGGGAGATGAAATTGCTGGTTATAACCACTGTCCAATTGCTTACATGTGTCGAAGTCAAACATTTGTCATCCTTTATAAACTCACCATGCAGCACTCCATGATGAATTGCTGTGACTCACTTGTGAAATCACAAAACACTCATGAAGGGTTGAAATAGCTTTCTTTATGTTTTATGTTTTTTTATACACCCACATCTGAGATTGCTGCTTTTTAGGAGTTAACTTTTAACCCAGGTGGTTTAGGTTTTTAAGGTGCAGCAAAAATAATATAATTTATTATTTAAGCTGTTTGTTGTAACCCTTAACTGGCTGTTAAATTTGGTCACAATAACTTATCGACAGCTTTTATCTATGCTAATGTTAGAACTTTACTAACGGCAACGTTGGCTTATCCACTTGCACAGACTTTTTAAGGGCTAGGCTTCGGACAAATATCCAGTGGAATCACAACAGTGCTATATTATTTTGGCAGATATTAGCATTCTAGCATGCTAAATAAAGGTGGAAAAACAGTGCACAAATGATAATAATAAACCGTGTTAGGGTTTATCTTCACTTTTGTGTTGCATCAATTCTGACCACTCCTTTGCTTTTATTGAAGTTATCTTGCTAATCACGTAGCCCTGGCTGGCCACATAGGCCAATCTCATCACCGTAGCAACCATTCTGCTCCAGAAGATGAGTGTGAATTCAAGCTCAGTGACTAAACCTCTTACGCAAATGACCATCAACATCAGCTATCACTTGCAGGAAACAATGCACTGGTAGCACAGAACACCTACATATTGCAACTTTATAATGGTGACATCCCAATGACTTCTGGATTCTCCTCAAGTTATTATTATGTTATTTTATCAAAGTAAAGTACCAAAGAAACATATCACGAAACATCACATTGCATTATATTACATTAAAACATGTCACCTTCTTACAATCAACATGGGGCTGCAAGGGACCTATGTACCCCGGGCCCCCACAAGGGAGAATACAAGATGTTACAGGATTCTATGAGTGAGCCCTCAAAAAGAACGCTAGCCTCTTTAGTGACACAAGAAGCAAAGGCACATATAGCCAAACTGTGGTCCTTGTGTTATTGGTAACAGCTCAACATTTTACAAAGCAACATTTTGGCTAGTGTTGTTCACCTGTCTCTGTTGTAGCTTGCTTCTCTTGTGCCTCTTGTTAGTCCCAGCGGGAAAGCGTTTGACTCCAGAGTCTATCAAAGTGAGCTGCAGACTCCGAGAGGAGGGCCGCGCTGGAGCTTCACAGAGAAGCTCAGGTAGCTGCTTCCCTTTGTGAAACACTAGTCAGGACATTAAGATGTCACTGCTGACTGGCCAATATGAACATGGGGACACAGACAGGAGCAGCTACGGATGTGAAATTTGAGAACAGCTGAAGAGATTGGAAGTCATTTTCTGGGGGAATGATTATGGAAGTACGCTGGCAGACAGTGTGTCTGAGGCATGACTCAAACTCTCGTTACCATCACGAATACGCACTTTAAATACCAGAGGAAAAACTATACTGTGAGTCAGATTACAAAGACTAAATTCCTCATATTCCCTCCTTTTGGTTCCAAGCACTCTCCTTTGTTTGATTACTAAATTCAATAGGCTTGTGAGCACTGAGAGCAAGCATTCCGTTTTGCCGTGACCCTGTTCTTCTCTCCCACTAGAATTCCCCGTTGTTGTTGCACTTCTGAATACAATGGGCCTGCGTCATTTAACGGTGAGTTCATTTATCATAGTCAGCAGTTCCAGCTCACTCAGCCAAACTGTACTTCACCAAACAAAAAACATTTTCAAAGCCTCAGAGTCCTGGCTTTTGCTGCTCACAGAGCATTTAGCACAGACGACAGCTGGAGATTAAAGCACAATGTGCAATTTTTGGGGTCTTACACAGGACTAAAATATATGTTGTGGGAAAGGGTGATAATGATACATAATTGGAATCACTAAAATTACTATTGGGTTTACGAAGGTTGTATAAGCTGTCTGAAAACAAATTATTTTCTTACTTACTTTTCTTATTTACTTATTGATAATAAAGTATTGTTTTATGGATTACAAACTACATAAAGACATCAGTTTATATGATTATGCTTTTACTGGGCTTTCTTTGAACAAACCAGTGGTGTAATGAACTGTCACCTTTAACTGTCAATTACAGCTCACAAGCTTATGGATTACAGCTTCGGAGGTGACTTAAGACGCAAGACCAATCTGATCCACTGTTGGTGTCGAGTGCAGATATTGATGTCAGAGGCACAATTAAGAAATAGGTCTGACTATCAATTGGATTCAATGTGATGCTTCTAAAAACATAATCAATATGCAGTAATGCAATTTAAACAGTCAAAGAGTGTAAAGTAGATAGATATAGGTAGATAATGTATCATTAATGTATGTGTAATGTATCATTTGGGTTTATTTCATTCACATATCAAGTCGATATGATGTTGCTCACAAACGCTTGCTTACTATTCTTTAATAACAGGAACATTATCATAAAAAAGTCAAATGAAAGTCTCTTTTGGTTTCTGCTCACTCCTGATGAAAAGATCTAGCTTTTCTCAGGTCTGCTCACCAGCTTGTCTTTAACTGCTGTTCGGAGCTGAGCAGGTGAGTAGCGGGGGGGGCGGGGGGGCTGAATCAGCTGATAATTAGATTCACCCGTCACAAGTCATTTGAGACATTGTTGCTATGAAAACATTGATTATAGCTTGAATTTAGCCCAGTGTAAAATAGAACACTAAAACCCAGAGGGACATATCAATGTCAAAGCAGCCTGTTCACAGGACTCCTAAGAAAAAACACAAAATAATATGATAGCATTTCATAGTAAATATATACTAAACATACAGGGCCACAGTAATGTACATAATATGGATAAGTCACATACAGACAAATTTCAACAGAGCATCACTCTCTAACGTAACTGAATGTGAAGCACGGCTCCATTACTTTATATACTGCATTATTTATTATGCTACATGCTGACTTGCTGTTCAAATAACAATAATGCAAAACTGCTCCATTGCTAATATTCATTATCTAAACAAACCCGACAAACCCTTTGCCACATTACCACTCCCCCAGTGTTGCCATTGCTGAAGTTATCACAGAGAGGATGACAGCAGCTCTGTTAGGCCGGCTCCTCTCCCCACTGATGCGCAGTGGGCCCTGAGGTTAGCAACAAAAACTGTTGAGCTTCAGAGATCTAAAATGGAGCGCTCCTCCTGCCGCTGTGGAGTGATAACATTCAGGCTTTGCTGGGGATGTTGCCACTGTGAGGAAGCCGTAATTTAGAGAGGGGTCGGAAAAGCTTATCTTCCTAAGCCCGGGAGCAAAATAAAGAAATAGTGGAGGGAGGGGAAAAAAAAAAAAACACAAGACAGAGGCAATGAGTCATCGTCATTGGCAACCAGGAGTGAAACAGTCTGGATGAAGCGTCTGTGGCCAAAAAGAGATCAGTTCAGCTCTTTTTCTCATGACATTGTATGTTATAGGAGTGAGACTCACCCAGTCTGGGTTAAAGTCAGGGTTAGGGTTAGGGTTAGGGTTAGGGTTAGGGTTAGGGCTGAATGCAACTACATGGGCAGCTGTTTATGTGCTGCTGCAATAGTTGTGGTGCAGAATTTTAAGCACCATCAACAAGCTAAAGACACAAGTATACAGCTTTTCACGTTATGATTGACTTTCAGCATTTTGGTCTTTCAGTCGTACATGCTCCGGTATAAATCTCAGTCATTAGAGGCCCAACGTCCCAATTCTTCCATAAAGCTGAAGTCCCCTCTCAGCAGCTTCTTTGGTAAATTGATAGCAGGTCCACTAATCTCACTGAGCTCCTTTCAGGTCCTCAGCTGTGATTGCTCTGTTGATGGGTTCTTTGCAGAGCGCTGTCCTTATCTCATAGCAGCCGGTTTACATCTCTTCGTCAGAGTGAGGCAAAAGCATGAACGCAGCGCTCCCTCGGCGCTGCTTAAGATCATCAAACTTTTCATGGCATTCAGCTGAGGAATGAGCGAAATGCTTTTCACTGCATAACTGTAGTTGTTAAAACACAAACGCACACGGCAGTGCAGGTTCATTTTCCGTTCGTGGTTAAGGTTGAGTTTGAAAACGACCAAGGGTCACTGGCGGCGTTAGTTTCCTGATAGAGGACTTGTTATGGTCCTTTCTAAAGATAAGTGTCTCAAAAACCACAGTTTTCTTGCCCCTCGTTTTGCTGTCCATATTGTTGTGGTGATTTCATGTAGTACACTCACACTAGAAACGTGTTAGGATAAAGCACAGTCAGCTGCCAGAATGTGTACTGAACATGATTGATTTATAAATGTGCTGTTGATGGACACTACTTGCCCTCAGTGAATTTAAAATAAGTTGTGGGTTGTGGTAAAGCAGCTCCACTCTAAAGCAACAAATTATTGAAGCAGTTGACTATGATGAGTACTGGATATATACTACATATGGATATACATATATAACGCCTACATTCCTATGCAGTATGTATATGGGACACTGATACTGTTTTGATCATTGCAGCACGGATATCATGAGAATAGAAATTGGACTGACGCTGCTTTACACATGCAGCTTCAACAACATTTGATTGATTTCATTATTTATTTCTGCTCTCATTAGTTAACTGGAAAAAAAAAGCGCCATCTGTCTTTGGCTGCAGATTTATGGCACTGAGCGCTCACGACACCATTACAGTTTCTCGGAGAAGGTCTCTGTCTGCGTCGAGCCAATTGTTGTCATGCTTCACAGTGATGGGCTCAGCTGTTTCACAACACTGAGTGCAGTAATGTAATGCCGCGCTGACAGTGCAATTATTAATACGTGTAAGGCTCGTCACATATTGTGCTGCTGCTGCACACATGCATACACAAACCGACATCCCAATAGTTTGCGTGTCCAAGATGTGCCTGCATAGGAAGCGGAACAACACGTCTCTCCAGAACATACAGAGTTGGTTTGGTTTAGGAAACATTGTCATTTATAGTTGAGCCTTGGTGAACTATGTGTAATTTGCTTATATCTAAGCAGTTATTATACAAAATTGTGTTGACAAAATCTACGATTATACAGATCCCAGTCCAATATCCGTGTGTCAATGTTGTTGAAATCCAGTAATTTAATTGGCATCCTTCCCTTTTACAGCAACTAAGATGTGATGCAGTGCACGGCTCATGTTCCACATGATTACACAAATTGGTGTAATTGTGCAGTAATTAGTAATTTGTAATAAGATGCTGGCACGTATTTCCTGGGATGCAGGGAAAGCTGCCAAAAAAAGCAAAATTAGGGGAAAGCCTAAAAACGTGGCGCTGGGGGCCTCCAATGATCATTTTGTGCATCTGCAAATTTCAACACAAAACAGCAGGTCTCACTGACAGTGTTAAAAAACCCACTCACAACTCAGAGCCGAATATGTGATAATGAGTGCTGAATGCATCCTGTTTAATCTCATCTGAAGAAGCGGCTGTTGTGATCTGTCTCAGCCAGCATGTGCAGCATGCAGAAGTGGCCTTATTGTTATTGTGAACTGAGACGTACACGCAAAGCGATATGTGCCACAAAACAAAATAACACAATAATCTAAGTATTTTTTTTTACTTTTTGCTTGCGTGAGCACAGAGAGAAAATAAAAGCCACACAGCCCTGAAGCATGGAGCCCTTATAATCCCACAGCAGGTGATCCTATAGATGTCAACAGTGGCAACAAAGCCTGGATGAAGAGGATGCTGAACAGACACACCGTATAAATCACAATAAACTAATTGTATTGAGAAAAAAAAGAAATCTTGTGAATATTTAATAATGATAGTAAACTTTTCTTTCAAAGCAACGACGACTCCACTGTAAAGATCTCACCAGTGTTTTACAATGCTGTGGGCACAGCAGCCCAGTATGTGCTTGCAGTAATATCTTTGCAGTACCTCTGGTGCTCAGCGCTTGTCATCAGAGTGTAGCGCACTTCTTAAAGGTCACTTCTTAGATGACGTTGTTTTTGAAGCTACTGTATATGTTTGCTTTATTCCATTCCTTGGTTTCAGTTTGCTTTATATATATATATATATGAAACAGTGCAGGAACACACAATGCACTCTCCTGTGCACGCTGACTGACAGGCACAAAAGCAGGGCAGGTAAAGAAAGCGGACTGGTGAAAACTATTGATTTGATTTGAGTGCTGTTCCCACATCGTCCCACTGGGATTTCCCCTGGTGTGCATGATGGTCAGTCCAACCTTGGCTATTTATAATGTTTCCCTTATAGCCTATACACCCAGCAATGCTCCATAAGCTCCACCAGCAGAATACCTGCAGCCACACATGCATCCTATGGGAAACCCCCACTTTTCATGCTTTGCAACAAAGACGAAGGGCACACAGTGTGGATTCCATATGTTCCTGCATATGCTCGGTAGACTACACCAATACAAACCTGTACTTACAGTATAAATGTGTGTCAATATGTATCATAACAGGCGTAATTATGGCTCTCTTGACTGGTCTTTATAAAATTAGAGTGCCTTTGTCATTAATGTGGCCGCCATGCACCACATATGACATGCCCTGCCACTTTAGCAAATTTAAAAATGACAAAATCAATAAAAAACAAGATGTATGCGGTGATTGGTGGTGTATCATACTGCAGCTGTTCCCTTCCCCTCTCCAGTTTCGTAATTCTAATTTTCCCATGATGAATTAAAAACAACTGACACACACAGTAATTTAGCTGCCCAGCAGTGCCAAAAATGACACAACTGATGTGCTCTTTCCGATGCCACTAAGATTCTTTAATCGAGGAAATAATTGTGAGTCATTCTAAGATTAATTTTTTCAATGCATTTTTCTTTTCCTCCCACAAATTTCCCACCAGTGGAAAAAGCAGAAAACCCACTGATCAGCCACAACATTTAGACCATTAAGTGGTTTTCATCCCTTCTGTTTTGGCAGAAGGGATGAAATTTCACTTTATCAGACGGATACATATGGGAAGGGGGGTGGGGGCGGAGGGGTAGTGGCTGAGTGTGAGTGTGTCAGTGTAAAAGGTTCCTGCCAGTGACGGAGGGATAAAGAAAATATAGATAGTGTGGCCAACAGTGTACGTGTACATATACAGAGTTGAAGAGTGAAGGGGGGGGTCAAAGGAGCGACAGACCCCCCCCCCACCTTAAATTGCCTATGCACATCCCCGCGGTAGATGATCAGGGAACAATACCCTGCCAGACCTGAGCCGAGCAGAGCTTTGTCTGCGTGATTCAGCTTCGGCGAAAAGCAAATTATCCCAGAAACCGTTGTTCCATTCTTCCGCTCGACTGAATCGCTGCTTCTGCTTGCAAGCAACAATAGCTGTCTCATTGACAGGGATTCGGCATCCTGCAAAACAAAAAAATGTGTCACTCAGTGTTCCTCTGCCATCTATCACGCAACTCATTTTAGAAGAACAATTTGTCGCCTGCACGCACTTTGCTACGCGGCGCTGCGTGAGGCACGCCCCTGTGGCATCCACTACTCCTCGAAACTAAGGTACCTGCTGATCTTAGTCGAGCGTCAATCCCAGTCACAGGGGCCTGTTGTTTATCATCCAACAGTGAAGTGGAAGTGTCATGAGAGTATGTGTTGTCTCAGATGAAGAGCGACTGGTATGGGGTAATAACAAAAACAAAAAGGATCAATTAAAGCCCTCCCTAGTCCCAAGAGCAGCATCTCTTTTGTATTTCAATGCACTTTCAAGTACGCAACAAAACAGAGTTTTACTGTGCAAGGTGAAGATAAATAGTTTCTTCTGTCAGCTATAGTTGGCACAGCTATATTTCTCCAAATGCCCAACGCCTGATTAAATCAGAACACAAAGGAGGGCAGCAGTGATTCTGCTCACAAGGTCGGCTTATTATTGTGGTTAGTTCAGCATAATGTTTCCTTGTCTCTGGAGGAGCCTTTTCAAGTCAAAGGAAATACCAACACTGAGGGTTATTTAACTCAGCTCGGACTTGGAGGCTTCACAAGAACAACAGCAGTAACATCAGATAACAAGAAATGTCTTCACATCAGCTCTGCGCTCTGTTTTGTTTATTAGTGGCATGGTATGGTATGGCAAGTTCCAGGATCTTGGATCCTTGGAGGTTAGCAAAGAAAGATGGTGAAGGTGTATGAAGGTATTCTTAGATAATTTACATTGCAAAATGAAAGTGGAGTCTTTGACTTGACATGAAGGACACAAAAGGTATTTGCTTCAGTGGAAGTTCAGCCCGTAGAATATACACAACATCAGGATATCTGAGCTTCTGCTGAGAAATCATCCATCCAATCCAAACAATCCAGACCCCAGTCTGATAAGATTTTAAATTTTAAACTAGCTTCCATCATCAGAAATGTATTAGCTCAGTGGAAGTGAAACAGGGCTCAACACCAGCCCTCAGGATGACATGATCTGAGCGCCCTAAACATTTGGATTAGGAAACAGTAAGACACCCACTATTACCTCATTATAAAGCACACAAATATTTTATATTTAGGCAGATATGATAATTACCAATCCATTTCACATACATAAAGCACTATTAGAGTACTGGAGGTTGTATTCACAGTGGTTTTATAATATTAGAATGAAATACTAGTATAGCAAGAACAGTGGAAAGGTAGGACACATGAATAAAGCATATGCATTTACATTACGGTACTTACTGTTCACTATTGCCTGGATCATATTTTTAGTAGCAGTTGCACGGCTGGAGAAAATTACAGCCTCCATGGCTTTTATGGAATGTTTCAGTGGGGTGATAAAGTCATTAGAGGAGCTTTTCTCAAAGACCAGTGTTATTCACAGGCCACACTGGGCCCATAAGGCCAAAAGCTTCCCAAAGTGATTTGAGCAGACTACAACAGCATCAGTTTGAAGATCGCTGGAAATAAAGCTGTTGATGTGCCTTCATGGCCATGGCACAGTCACAGCCCAAGCTGCCCGCCGCCGCTTCATTATGACAGGATTGAAAAAGAGAGCTGCTGCTCGCTAATAAACATTACCGGGTGCCAGCCAATCCCAGAGCCTGCCCCAGAAGCACACAGCACCTTTGTGGCCGGCCCTGAATTGGTAGCTGTGGTGGTTTGGCTTGAGACAAGGCTGATGTTCAGCTATCTGAGTGGTCCCCTTCTTTCACTGACTCCTCCCCCAACCTCCACCCCCACCCCACCCCAGTCGCCACCCTGACACCCCATAACATGCTGGATGCCATTTATGAATGCACACACTGACCTTTTAGCGCGAGTTGCGTCTCATTCATTATGTTTATTTAGTAGCTCATAGTGTATGTCGTGGGAGAAGAAAATATGAAAGGCAATGTAAAGGTTACCGCTCTAATCAAAAAGTGTCCGGCGTGATGCAATCCACACGCCGCAGGTGATTTATTTAGAGCCTGTGAAGGGGATAGAAACAGCTTCTAGATAACAGAAAGAATGACTGCCTCAGTGTGAAACTTTATAGTCCTTCTTCACTGTTAACACTGCACAGCATCTGCAGCCACAGATCACAGCTCACCAGGAAAGGATATTTCCTGCCAATTAGTCTGAACTACAGGGGCAAACACAGTTTTCTGTTGTCAATTCAAAGATAAGAGAAACAGGCCCGGCAGGTTCTTTATGATGACTGAGATATTAACTGGCTATGTCTATATCAACCAAATGGTCAGATTATTAAAATGACTTTCCACTGGGTCAGAAGAAATTCAGTTACCTGCATTAGTGGCACTTTGTTGTGGTGGTGGAAACAGAGTGGAGATTGATAATACATGGCCTTTGGCAGGTGTACAGCAAATGATCTCTACGTAAACGCATGGATCACTGTGTCCTGTTTCCACAAATGGAAAGAGCCTCTGTCCAAGACGTTAGATTCTCCTTTTAATTGGTCAAACAAAGGGTTTTTAATTATGCAGATAAAAGAATTGCATCCAAAACAAAATTTCTAAAACGGTCAATAATGAGAGCAACATAACATTATCTTCTGTTGGGTTAGGGTTTATGATTTTCCTTCATGAAGAAATTCCTCAGAACGCAGAGAAACAATAGTTTCTGCAACAGAAAACAATGTGTGTTGTGTTATTGTGGTTACATGTTTTTGGCCCCACCATGGGATAAAAATGCAACAATATAGAAATCGTAAAGCCTTGTACATAAAGCTTTGCTTTACACTGTAAATGCTGTTTGTACAGCTATACTAATCCCAATTAACACTTATCCCAATATGTTATGTCATAATAATTGGTTTAAAATAAAGACTATTTGGCTTTTTTTGCTGAGAGTGATCAGAAAATTAAGTAACAAATTAAGAAAAGTTGATGAAATAATTACCATAGTTACACTACACTAATTACATTTATAACAGAATAACTAGTACTGTGTTTGCGTTACACTGTAAAGCTAACAACATTCACCCCAGTATTTATCTAACATAATTATCAACGCTCTCTGTTCTTGTTTTCACATATTCAATTAATTTCCTTAACCCTAACCTTGAATGGTCAAACTGTCGGAATGGCTGAATGTGGTGTGTGGGAATGCAATAGGATAAAAAGAGCACAAGGCCAAGTCTGTTATGACTGGGTCAGTTTAGGTGAGGTGTATTTTGGTATAATCATCAGTGCAGCAAGCAGGAGGAGGTTTGTTTCAGATAATTGTATTCTCGGAGACAGGGCACTGTGTCAGCTGGAGACAAGCTGTGTCAAATGGACTGACCCACCACAAAATGCTACTTTTTAAAGAAGAATAAAGGCTGCAATCTGAAATGGATCTTTTTTTAAATCCACCCAGTGCTATTAAAATGCATTTATTCAACATGATACAAAGGCCAGACCAGGCAATATCAGTAACTTTCTTTTTTATGCATTTTCCCCCTGCACTTCTTAGGCGTGGAAATCTCAGATTATCTGCATCGGCTGCAACTTTTCCTCATGCTTTCCTTTCTTCGACCACAGCGGCTCTGTCACGGACATTTTCATGTATCAACAATTTCAGTTAAAGGTCTCGGCAGGTTTGCTAGTGTTGCTGGGTACGCTGTGCATCTGATGCATTATGGGAACACTGTGTCCCATATTCGCTGCATGCCAGGAGAATAGCATCTCCCGTGCCGGGCTGAAGAGCTGCCAGGTCAGAACGAGAGCCACAGTGACACCGCCCCCCCGTGTTACACACTATTTATAACTGACTCCACCAACCAGGAACACAGAAAATATGATTCTACCTTATGGATTCAGTTAATCAAAGCACGTTCAGCCTCCAGAATTTCTTAACCATTCATTAATTTCATCATCAGAGATTTGCAAGGCTTTGTTATGCTTTAAAAAATGTTCGAACAAGCAATATGGCTTCAGGGGGGAGTATGTGCAGTTTCTTAAAATCAACAATGATGTAGAATGTACATATATATATATGTGTGTGTGTGCGTGTGCGTGTGTGTGTGTAAATACATACATAGAAGTGGAATACATGATATGATTTAAACCTCTTCCAATTAAAGTAATCATCCATGATGTCACTAAATTGTATTATAAACATGCTGGGAGCTGTCTATATTAATAAAGTATAGAGACATCGTTAACACATTAAATTCATTGCTGGATGAAAATTGCTACAGCCACAATACTCGTTGTATTGTCCAAATGTATGTCTGAGTGCATGTGTGTACAGAAGCAGGTCATCTAGTTGCATTCAGTCTCCAGCACTTCTGATCAGCAGCTGAAGTAAACACAGTCCTGATAACTGCACTCTTAAAATGTCAGTCACCCCGGTGCGGCTACTCCTGAGGCTGGTGCCAGGAGTGAAGGCTGTGCAGATCAGTATGCCCACTCAGAAGGGAGACCATTGATTTTTGTTTTTTTCTTCCCCCTTGGCTAACAAGGCTTGACCGAGTTGGGTGCTTGCCTGAGTTCGATCGCTTCCTCTCCCTGCTGGACGTCTACCGGGATCTCAGATGTTTGCATCGAAACTCTGAATGTATTCAGCAGAGAGAGAGAGGGAGAGAGAGACAACGGCAGAGAGACAGACAGACAGAGAGGGAGACACTCCCAGACTTTAAACAACTGGGATTGTTCAGCACAAGTCGTCAAACAGGTTGATTAATAAGAGAGTGTCTGATTTTCAATCAAGCAGAGTGGAAGAGTGAAAATGGAAGATAAGATCTGAGCTCCAATCAGTCGGAGCTGTGATTGATTCATTTCTTTTTCTTTTTTTAAACAACCAGACTAAGTTTGGAAAGTTTTTGGAAGTTGGACATACTTTGATAAATCATCTCAGAGAGAGGAAATTCAACACTGTGTAACATACAGTTATATGCTCTATTCTTGCTCGAGCAACCAGAACTACATTCAGCCGATTTTCTCTCCTGACACAAAAACTGGAAAATTGAGCTACCATCAAATCTCCGACCAAAAAATAGGATTTTGTGTTGTTCTTCTGTTACAAAAATGGTTACTTCACAAGTTTTACACATTAGGGTCAGTTTCTGCATCACAAGGAGTATTACTGCCTGTCTATCTATCTATCTGTCTGTCTGTCTGTCTATCTATCTATCTATCTATCTATCTATCTATCTATCTATCTATCTATCTATCTATCTATCTATCTATCTGTCTGTCTGTCTGTCTGTCTGTCTGTCTGTCTATCTGTCTATCTAGCTATCTAACTATCTGTCTATTTAGCTATCTAGCTATCTAGCTATCTAGCTATCTATCTAGCTATCTGTCTAGCTATCTGTCTATCTATCTATCTAGCTATCTAGCTATCTATCTAGCTATCTAGCTATCTGTCTAGCTATCTGTCTAGCTATCTAGCCATAATATATATACATATATTTCCATTTCTGGAAGCATTTATTTATACCGAGATGACAGAAAACTCTCACGAGCCCTTTTATTTTTTTCTGTGTAAGCTTCATGTAGGAAGAAGTCCCACTGCTTCCCAGTAAAGGTCATAAAACAAAGTACACTTCAAACACATGTCAAGTCTCAGATGTGAGGTTGGACGCAGGTTCAGGTTGATAGTCAAGCTGAAACCCCGTACGCAAAAATACATCATACCTAAAGATAGTGTATGAACTCGACTGCTGACGGCCTCCCAGCACTCAACGTCCCCCAGACCAGAGACCAAGCATGTCAGCCGTACGCTTTGTAGTGGATTACCTGACATCAACAGCAGAGTGGTGTCGTCTGTCTGTTTCCCAGCACTCTGATCCACTGCCAGTTGCTGCAGCCTAATTGTGGACTGTTATGAATAATAGAAGGCACCATGGATTGCAAATACATGTACCAAAAACAATGGAGGAGCCACACTGTTAACAATAGACTCCGAGCTACACTGGACTATTGTATACTCTGACTTCTATTAAAACAGGAAATCGGTGGATTTATTGTTGAATTGAAAGTAATATATCTCACTAACCAGTTGTCCATTTAGTGTGGAAACCACAATTGCCCTCGCACTGTGTCAGCTGATAAAATCTCCCAACCCAGTTGACACCATGTCATTACACATTAATGAGAAGCAGGGCTGCTCTTGTTCTTTGAAAGCTGTTGTACTTTTTCATGAGCTCCCACCCGGGTTTCTGACATGGCCCCACTGCGAGGAGATGTTCCTGAACTCCTCAACCCGCTTTGGTCAGAAAGTGCTCGATAAGTAAGGGTCATCTTACGGGCATGCAACTTTTATAGCTCAGGGTTTCAATAGGGGATGCGTGGGTGAGAGAAGGTGAGCCGTACCTTTAATGCAGGGGTTAGGGTTGTGATTATTGTAATGATATTATGAAACAGTCCCTGCATGATTGTAACAGAGCCTTATTAAAACCATCTTTTACTGCCCGTCCTTGTCGTACAAAGAGGAGTCGTTACAGAAAGTGAGGGGATATTGTCGTCAGGAGCAGTCAGTGCTTCACGAGCAGTAGTCTGCCCTCCAGCTGGAAAGGTGCTGTCACTACTACTTGCCGTCTTGTGTCGAATGCCGTCAGCCTCTGCTGAAGCCCTGTCTGAGCTGACACAGATTGACAGGCGATAGTGAGCGCTCTATTGCCGCAGCCTCTTTATTACCTTAGAGCTGATTTTTGGGGCTGGTTTGATTAAGAAAAAAATAAAAATCTATAAATAAATGCGAACTAGTATAGAAGATTTCCTATGGGAGTCAAGTGTCTCGGGAGGGATGACAAAATGGAAGTGTGACAAAAGACGGCTTTTGAATATGAGAGGAAAAAAATTAAGTCTATGTTGGAAAGGTGTGACTCATCAAGATGCAACCTGCTTATGCAAACTTAAAATATTGTATTATACTGAAAGTGGAGAGGAATAAACAGTAGGCAAAACACAATGTGGGAGATTTTCATAATACGCAGAGCTCTTTTTTTTCTCTTGTTTTTCGGAATGAATCAGGCCTCCAGTCACGATGTGCCGTGCTGTGTCTCCTCCGGCTTTGTCTGACTGTTTGCAGAGAATCACGGTCAAAAGAGCTCAGATGTTACATCAGCAACCAGAGAGGTACCATATGTTTGCCTTTCACTCGGCGTGGACCCCAGGTGTTTGCTCGCTGCTCAACTTGGCATACAAACAAATCGGGTTATTCCATTTCCTTTTCATACGCGTTGCATTCTCCTGAATGCTGCACTCGCTTCCGTGCCGCGACAAAACCTAAATCATTTCATTTCATTGAGATGAAAGGAAATGTCTCAGGAATGTTTGAAGGTTGCTCTATCAAAAACATCTGCAGCAGTGTTGTGACTTCATATCAGTATGGTTTACTGCGGTGGCAGAGCCAAGGCTGAGCTCAATTTATTTTCCTCCATGTTTTCCTACAAGATTTGTTTATGTGCCACACAGGTACATGTGTCATAGGTGCACAATAGAGCATTTGCATTTTACAACTAAATAAAACCCATATTATATATTATTATATTAAATTTATATATATATATATATATATATTATATATATTAAATATATATATTAAATTATATATATATATATTAAATTCTGTGTAATGCAACATGACCAACTCCTATATATAAAGTCAATACATAGGTCTTGTAAGTAATAATAATAAAATATCAGTTAGAATTAACAGTTTCTGCCAAAATAACTCCATTTATTGCCTGATCCCATACCATCCCTTTAACCTACTTACCTACCATATATACCTACCATATATAATTAATTTCTAATTTTCTAGCTAAGAGCTCTCAGCCCCTTACCTTATATAATAAACATTAAAAAAAAAAAAATACCCATTGCTTATTCCCATGGCAGTTAAACCTGTGTATTTATTTAGGCAATTCCACTAGCCATTTCTTTTTATGCAAGTGTGGAATATCAATAAGACATTTAGAACCTACCCATGCGTCAGATGTTTGCACTGCTGGGCCAATGTCTGTGGTGATGAAAACACTTAATGAATAACCATGAGAATTATATATATATATATATATATATATATATATATATATATATATATATGTGTATATATATATACATATATATCTCTATGTCTCCTATATACATATACAACAATGTGCAACAATACAGTATCAATATCTATATTAGTTTTTTGCCCATTTAAATAATCGTTGACTTGAATCGAATTATAGAAAATAATCAATAGATCAATCAATTACAAAAATTAGCATAATTTTTTCTGTATTTTTTTGCTTCCTACAGCTTTGGGTATGTGGTTCGCATGTAAAAATGGCCGGAGTTCTCCTTTAACAATGTGCTCACATTCCCTTAATAATAAATGGAGTACAGTACATTAACATATTTTCAGCAGACATATTAGAATGTAACCATATGTGCATTTATATATACACATATATATATTGCATGATGTACAGCATATGTGACTCTTGCCACCAATCATGATATCAGAGGGTGGGGATTCATTGTCTGATCTATGGTGGCTTCAGATTTTTTGGATTTACATTGGAAAACATATATTTTTGATGATGGTTTTGTTGAACTTGACCTTAAGCTTTGATGATCCATCCATGTGTCAGTGAGTTTATGTGTATCCACATACACATACACACACATAGGGGTGAAAACACTACTCTTCCTCTAGCTACATCAGTGAGGAGGGTGATAAATTGGAGTGAAATTCAGTCCAGACATTCCTGGTCCCTAGAGGATGTATCCTAATGACAGCAGTGCAGCTTTATGGAGCTCCTAGTGTGCTCGCAGACCCCCAAGACTTGTTTTAATATAACTTCTGCCAAACACCAAAGGATGGGACCATTATACCGAAAATCAATTTTCACACCACTGTCTCTATGGATGTATGACACATGTACAAATGCTAGGCCACATTGACTTTGGCGTCAATTTGGCCTATTGTCGCTATTCAGGACTGCTGGTTCAAACACTTGTCAACTGAAAATGAAATCCCCAGAAAGAAATGTTCACAAAAGGAAAAAAGACTGCTTCCACGTCTGCATTCATTAACACTAATGTCTTCCACTATCAGATCATTTTCGCTCAGCGATTCTGTCCAAGAGGTCAAAAAGTTGACTCCTGGTATTGAAGGAAAAACAAGAGGCTCTTGTTTCTTTTTCCTTTTCAGCTCATTGGATTTACATTTGGAGGCATTGATACAAAGGAGCTAAAAATCTGTTCAAGGCTTTATAGGCCTGCAGCACAGAGGTTAAATAGGTTGAATATAAGGTTCGAGAAAGCCATTGAATCTGAACCTGAACTGGAAGTAGCTCCAATTTAAAAAAAAAAAAGAAAAATAGTATAGAATGGCTTCAGCTTGTAAAGTTTGCATATAATGGTGAATAAAAATAGTCTTTATCTGTCTAGACTCTTCCTAAAAGGACTCCACGTAGCCTCACAGATTGTATAGTACCGGCACTATGCAGCTTTTTAATTTTCATTGTACCACAGTGAATGGGGGACCTCAAGGGCACCTATGCTGAGCATTTCCCTCAACTACTGCAGGCAATCTGGCTCATTTAAAGTCGTTTATGTGCTCTCTTATACTCAGCAGATGTCTAATTGAGGTTAAAGAAATTATGGATGAATAAACTAAGCCTTGGGGGAAAACACACATCTCTGGACTGGGATTTGTCTGCTAGGTGTAACCTGTTGGAGCTCCGCGAAAGCTCACCGGTGTATGTTTAATTCAAGGGTGATTACATGGTATACAAGTGGAGAGTGGAGTGAAACTTTTGGTTGTCTGCTGCCAGTTCATTCTGCTGTGTGGAGTTCGGGTCAAGGAGTCAGGGGTCCCGCAGGAAGGTGCAGGATTAGAGATGTGCCATGAGATTTTCATGCATGACCCACTCGCATCGGTGTATCACTCCTGAGTATATGCGGTGCACAGTCCATCCATACTGTGTTTTATTAACATTGGTCGGCTCATGTATCATAATCTTCATAAATAATAGAAGCATATGTGACAGAGAGTGTGGTCATTGGAAACTGGACTGTGATTGTTATGTCTATTTAAAAATATACAAAATAAAATACAAGTTGTGTAACTTTGATATACACTGTGAAGAAAGTAACTATGGGCATATAAATTCATAAATCAATTAAATGTACTTAAAAGAAAGACAATCACTTCATAAAACAAAGAGAACTAAACTTAAATGTGAAGGCAGCAGGAAACACATGGTGATTATTTTTAAAATGTGAATGCCCTCGCGTACAAAGAAGCTGCTATCAGCTGGACATGTGCAAAAAGTCTACGTATCTAAAAATGACACAACACAGGCTGCCTTCGTCTGGGTCTCTGCTGCAGAGACAACTACCGGAAGAAGAAGACGCTGTGACTCTGATGTTTTAATAGCCACATTGTGACAGAAAGCTGTCTGCCCTTTATCCAGTCACAATACACTTCCTCACACCCCCCGCGTCAGGAGGCGAACACAAAGCCACTGCGTCTGATTGAAGCTCGGCTAATGAGACAATCTGACGTTTAATAATGGATGAATTAAGAAAAAGAAAGCAATAGTAGTTTGTTAGAGTGTTAGAGTGTGCAGTGAAAAAAAAGAAGTTTGCAGATTTTAAAGGGTCAGTTTAATGATATCAGACATTTGTATTCTGTGTCCTGTAGTCACTGTGTGCACTAGGATTGTGTATTGTTGCTGGACATTGAACCTTGCTAGAATCCGAAAGTCTGATATCTCTGTCTCTGCTGTTTTGATCGTGTCCCTCGTAAACCTGTGGATGTGCAAAGCACTAATCCCATTGAGGCAGAAAGAAAATTGAGTCCAACCGCAAATTGATTTTGTTCAACTAACAGTATAAGTTAAAGCAAACACATTGTTATGTGTCTTTAGTAGTACAACTACACAGGGATGCAATGAATCGAGGGTCATAATCACTGAAAATTCATACACTGATACATTGTATTGTGGCCTGGAGTCTTTGAGATGGTGTCTGTTTCCTCTGGGCAACCTCCTGGTTTCTTCCCACAGCCCAAAGGTCAACTGGATGCTCTGTTGCCGCATTTTGAGTTTGAAATCAAACTCCTCACCACCCTTTAGCCCTGTGTTAATATATTGCCCTCAACCACTGTGTAACCCACCGCTCACTGAAAGTGAGCTAGAGTAGGCTCCAGCCCTCTGTGACCCTGCTGAGGATAAGTGGATCAAGATAATGGATGAAGGGTTTCAGTAGCAATTAAAAAAGAAAGCGAGTGCAGAAGGTACCTTATCTCCTCGGGCACAGTGTGCCACCGCTATGCTGAAACCTAATCAATCTTCATTGTCAGGCTCATAAAGGATTATAAAGTGAGACATGTCACTTGAAGATACTCAAGCACAGGTCTTGTAAGGTACCCAAACTGTTGTAGAGGAGCTTATGCACAAAGTTTCTCAAAGAAAAAATATTTCACCAATTGCTCGGGAGAATCCATCACCTGATGTCGAAGGGACTATGTCTTTCTTATGTGATTTAATGAGGAAGAAATACACATATATATATATATTCCAAAACATTTTAAGTGCTGTAAATGATGCATTATTTTCTGTGGCGACAGAAAAACATCTGGGTAGGAAGCCGCTCCGGCTCCGACCCAGAGGGAACACGCTGCAGCCATTACTCACCATGATTTCTTGTAATGCATTTGCAACTTAAGCATGTGAGATTTAATACACTTAAAGATTTATTAGGGGCCATGAGTGTAAAGGCCAACTTTCCTTAAATTTAATCACAGACAAATGTGGAATAGCCAGAAGCAAAAAGGAAAAAAAAGAAATATCTACAATTTCAAATTACATTATAGTGTGAGCTGGGGCTTTAAATGTGTTTTCTTTCCTGCTATTTGTCTTCATGTTTTGCACTGGTGCTCAGCATATTTTATCCTACTTCTAATTTTGAAGGATCTATGTGTATGATGTTTACAGGAGATTTACTGCACAAGTACTTGGGATACAGGGACAGTGGAGGCTAAAGCTGGACAGATTAAGCCGTTGGCCATGTGGGGTGATCAACAAGCTATAAACAGCACAGACATACATTATTGTCACCTTAAATTCAATTGGAGTGGCTTTTCAGTCCACCCGCAAGACAGTATCAATGCATTCGGTTTAGCTCTCATTTGGTGCCCAAAACTCTCAGAGTGAAATATCAGGCTAGCTGCTATCTTTGTTTGTTTATCGATCAAGTCTGTTTGGGCTGATGGACTGTGTGACCGAATCTAAACTGCAAAGTTCTGGGTGGGCAAGTTAAAGCAATTAGCTTAAAGATGCGTAAATGTGTTGTAGAGGTCCAGAAAATTGCTAAATTGGCTGGAAATACTTGTGTGTTTATTGCAAAGTATTTTGACTATTTCGACTATATCGACTGTGGTAATAAAAGTATTGAAATTGAGCTTCAGTAAAAGGTATTTGATATTTTTGTGATGTATTTTTTCAAGTCTTATTTGAGTTAATTCAGAGATTAGCAGCTACTAAACAGGTTTAATAGGAAATATGCAAAATCAATGTCATTAAAATAAGTAATAAATGTGTCAATTAGTTAATCGGATGAAATCATTGATAAATCAGTGACTTTAATTGAATCTGAAAATGCACGATACATCCTTGCACAAATCCCTGTGCAAGGATGTATTGTGAGGCACAACAGTGTGACTGTGAGAAATGTAGCAACAGATGCTGTTCATGTGGGTGGTGTACGCACAGTGTGCCAAATAATCTTACACTTCACTGAGTAAGAAGTGAGAGGAGGCATCATGTCAAGTAGCTTTGAAAAGCAATTGTTAGCAGGGAATTTGTTTAAATAAAAGATCTAGTGTTTAATTCATTATAATTGGTTCCTGGGGGTATTTTTGAGTATGTCGAGAGCTTTAGGAAAGGTTAGTGGAAGCTGACTACCCAGTTAATACAGGGATTCTCACAGAAAAAAATATATTCTGTTTGAAAAAATAAAAAAATCAGCAAATATACTTTGATGGATGTTTGAAGGCGTGGGCATCTTTAGGGAAAGGTTTGCTTTAAGGCAGCTTAAAAAAAACAACTTGTTAAATCTTTAGAAAAAAATAGGTCAACAATAAATCACAAGTGGTAGACCGACAGACCATCATAGCTGCCAGAAGGGCTAAAGAATGTCAAAATCCCAGTAGCAGAGACTAGCTATCAGGACTAAATTCACTCAGTGGATTTTCAGATATTTTAGAGGATGCATCCTGTGGGATCCATTAATCTATGTACAGAATTCCATAGCCATCTGTCTGAAGATTATTGAGATACATCAGTGTGGAACCGATGTATTTCCACGGTACGACATCACTAGCATGGCTAAAAAAACAAGTCTGGAAGGAAGAGCAATGAATAGCTGTCTTTGCTGGTGGCAGATTCTCACTCATTTCCTTTGGTGATAGAATCTGTACAGCTGCATAGCACAGCTTAAATTGTATATGCGCTCACTTGCTGAGGTAAACATGTACAACAAATCAGCAAGGTCTCCTGCACATTGCAGACTGCTAGTCAGGCCATTCCAACAATATATGTAAAGAAAGATTGTTCTTACTGTGGTACTTGCATGAAAAGGTAGATGTGTTAAGAGCTTTGAGTAATTGTACAACAGTGAATTGTAAGCGACAAAAGGTATTGGGATCATGGTGGAAACATTCAGCGCCTGCTGTTGTGTCTTGATTAGCCATCATTTGTTATGTCTGCTCTTAACACACCATGCACTAAATGGAACAGTAAATCATTGTGTCATAGCTGTATATTCAGGCGAGAAAAGAGGCCACAATCCTTGGAAACATGCCACCTCACCTACCCGTCTTCCTGTATACCGTGTGTGATAGGTGATATAGGGGAACGCGCTTGAGCTGCTTAGTGAATTAGCTGATTAGCTTCAAGAATTGAAGAAGAGGCTAACATACGTACATTGTGCACACAGGGTGGTGAAAGCGCGTGGGGCCATGGTCAGGTTTTATTTCCAGCAGATCAAAATATAGCAACAACTGGACGATGCATGGCAAAGCAATGGAGAGGATCAAACATGGGACGCGTTACTCTCCAACGGAGGCTCATTAATTTCAAATGAGTGAATCCATTATACCGACATCGTATCATTTCGGATGAACTAAATCAGGCTGACAACGTTGCATACACGTAGCAGAGCAAGCTCTGTTCGGTTTGTGCGGAGAGAAATTTGCGTGAAAGGATCGTTTTGTCTTCCCTAGTACATATTTATTACATAATACCACACACTGATTGTTTTTTGTTTTGTTGGTTTTTTTATATATTCAAGTTGCATGCATAGAATGCCCATTAAACACGTGGGTGGGTAGCGGCACAGATCCATTATAGATTAAAATGTGTTCCAGGTATAATGTAGGTCCATGGTACATGTGTGTGTACTTTCGTCCTCTGAGTCCCAGAATGCCGCAGTCTTCAGGGAAACACTTCTCTGCTTTTGATAAGCAAACTGTTGGGCACACTAACAGCTGCCTGAGGACACACTATACCTACTGTAGCATTAGCAGCTCCAAAGCTGTTACAGATGCGAACAGCTCTGGAGGGAAAGACCAAGCAGCTGACACCTAGACATCATGGAGCTGTTTGCTACTTTAAGCCTCACCTGCCTCTTTTCTGACATGTTGCTTTTGACAAATCAAACGGGTACAGGCTGAGATTCGGATCCGGGGGGATGAACAGATAAAGCCCCTCACTCTGTGTGTGTTGTCTATATGTGTCTGCATGTGTCTCCCAATGGGAACTGTTGAAGTGTCATGTGTCGGCAATTACTAGTTCAATCGAGTGTACAAACCTGATCATTCCTGTACTTCTGGCAACACTGGCTGGTGAGTACACAAAACTGCGACAAACTACACGTGAAAAGTAATTGAGCCTCTTCGCACAAGCAACGTGAAGCAGAACACTGATGTGCGAAACAACACGGACAAGCAGGCTGTGTAGCCTGTGTTGCCATCAGCTCCTTTATTGTCTATATTAGCCTCTGCTGTACACCGGGAATGATACAGTGTACACACGATGGCAAATACAAAGCGCTGACCCTTGCGACTGCAGCTGGAGAGGCTCTGTGACAGTCTCCATCCGCAAAAAAAGAAATATCAGATTGCAGCTGACCCTGGCGCCACTGCTTGAAATCCCAGCACTGCCATAAGAGGCTTTACTGTCGACCGGAGGCGAGTGAATAGGGATAATTTAATGAAACATTAGACAAGATCACTCCACCTTCTGAATGCCAGGCTTGGCACAATTTGGGTTGCCTCAGGGAAGAGTCAAGTGAAGAAAAGACAGGTTCCTCACCTGCAGTGTTCAGGGGTTGGAAGTGATCGTGCTCAAGAAAAAGAGATGAGTAAGCATCCCCTGGAAAGTCTATTTGGGAGAACATTTTTTTTTTTGCAGGATGGATTAAGTGTGATGGGAGGCTGCCGAGAGCAGAAGGCGCACTTCCTCTTATCCGTAGACATCCATGGGCATAAACAGATGGCTGCTGGGCACTGGCATCTTGTTTATGAGCAGTGCCAGGTAAGTGAACACTGGCCTTATTAAGATAGTGGCGGTGCCCAGAGAAACAGTTTCATGGCATCATAAAGCAGGTTCACCCCTCATTACCTGCTTGTGCCACATAGTGTTCTTAAGCTGGGGATTTCAAGCTGGCCACTGAGTAAAGCCCTGAATTAGCTTAATGAGAAGAGCCGGGCATGTGACTTAAACGTCACGTGGCGAGGTCTCGCAAACAGGCACTTAGAGCCAATATGGTTCTTGTGTCTGTGTGCCACATTCGCAGGCGTGCATGGGTTTAAGTTTGTGTGTGAGGGTAGCGACATGGCAGATGACATGCAAGAGTGGGTGTTATATCTGTGTTTGCATGCATGCTGTTAGCACTGTATGCTAACCCCAACCCCAACCCTAATGCTAACGTGACTACAACTGGTACTATTCAGCACAGTAAAAGAATTTGCAAAATGTAATATCATAATTTGTTTTTGATATTTACTCTCAGGTTTTCATTTCCCAAATTTACACTTGGGAAAAGTACAACAAAGTAACAACTAACCCCGGGCTAGTCCATTTTCTATCACAATGAAAAGCAGTAGGCCAACGTTTTCAAATTATCAGTAACTACTTGGATTCAGTGGTGTCATAGCTCATATAAATGACGACCTTTCTGTATAAAATGTATTAAGAACTGTATCAATCACACAGCTTGTTTGTCCTTTACATGTACAAGTGGTACTTATCATTGTTTGTGTGATGTACTAAATGCTTGACTTTAGTAGTATTTCTACTGTAGTTAGCTTTTAGACAGAGACTGCTATGATTAGCAACAAACCATGTATATGCGTGTCGTTGTCTGCATCTATATAGTATATCTATATAGTATAGTGTGCGTTCTTGTGTGTGCTACACTGCGAAACAATTTAAATGAATTCTCTGACCTCAGCTCTTGCTCAAACAGCAAAAGGCTGTTTTTTACTCTTTCCCTCCTCATTATTCTCCTGCTGTTTCCTCCTTGCATTGTCTGGCTGTGCACAGGGACACTGGCACAGTACAAAGGTTAGAGTTCCCTGTGGTTTGACACTTCATTGCAGCCTGTGAGCAACTGCCAGAAAACTCGACAATATTTTTCGTCACTATGTGTTTTTCATCCCGCTGACAGAAATGTCACTTCATGACATGAGCAGAGTGGCTTTTCAGTAATCAGGTAAGGGAAGAAAAAGAAAGTCAAAAAAGTCAAAAAAGTCTGTGAGTGTGATATGTAGTTAAGCCATGACTCACAGGCATATGGGGTTATAGTCGTTCAGTTTGTTCCAAACACCACTCCCGCGTTAATGCACAGCAAATAATTGTTTTTTAAATGAAGAGTTGTGAGTCAAGGTTACAATGGCATTTAGCTTTGCATTTGTGACATGACCTACCAAATCTTGGAATCTGCTTAGTATCTCCATTAACCTGCATGTAGATGTTTTCAGCCTTTTCCTTGAACACTCAACAAGCATTTTTCCTAGATCTGTAGTGTGCATGATCTAAATGACTCCGCTGGCATTCTGTCAGGTAATGCTGACAGGCAGAACATGGAAATCACATTAAACCCTGCATGTGTCATCAGCAGTGTGCATGCCTGCCTGTGCAGACAAGTATTAAAACCTATTTTTGGCAGCAGTCGGTAGAAAAATACCTTTGATCAAGAAATGTCCAGCAATGCAATAAACCCATTAAGCACGTGGATCTATTTCAGCCCAAAACCCACAAGGTTGAAGGAGTAGGTTTGGACAGCCATGATTTAATGTTTTCATGTAGAAGCCAGAGAAGAGTGTGACTCATAATAAGGAACTTGAACTTTCAAATTCTTTAACTAATTGTTTTTGTTCTACTATATTGATGCCAAATTATAACAATACATTATCAACTGGAAGTGTATTCGTAGTTGATTACTGGACTATAAATCTCACCCACAATACCAGCTGGATCTAGTCGTTGATCCAAAGTTTATAAAGAAAAAGACAATACATACACAGGAGGTGGTAGAAGCACGTAAGGAATTAAATGCAACATAAACAGAAACATTGTTATTAAACCCACCAAAAAAAGGGGGTGTGGTTGTGATTTTAGTAAAGGATTTACTTTGGAGTTAATTTGGTATTTTCGTAGATAGACCTAGATACAGCTAGATACTACCTATATAGATACCTACCTATGTAGATACATGCATAAACAGAAATTATTTCGTATGCTTCCCAGCTGTAAACTCGTTACTGGCTATTTGAAAGGTTTGTTGATTGTGTTTTTTTGTACGTAGCTCATGCTAGGCATTGTTGGGCAGACACTTGAACAGACAGAAAATGATCTGTCTAATCTAATCTAATCTGTATACCCACTAAACAGGACAGATGTTTTTGTTGAACAAAACATATTTGGTCAGATAAGCCCAACTCCGAGACAATTATGAGAAACCCTGTTTATCTGAGCAGCAATAAGGATTCTGCTGGAGAGTTTGGTCCCCTAAAGAAACAGTGTACCAGTGATAAGTATGAAGTAGTAGAGTCGGTGGTGTGCATCGGCATGAAATGTGATTGGATTATACCATCCATACAGCTGTGAGGGAGCCTGTAATTGTGAAGTACAGCGAAAACAGCTGATGCCAATTAGTTGACTCAAGCAGGATCTAAGTGCTCTGCCTGAAATAACACTCTGCTTCATTGGTCCCAAAAAAATCATCTGGAGCACAATGCTAACATTTAGTGTCCATTATTCTGAAGGTGAAGGTCCCAAAGACGTGTTTGCTGGACAGCCCCAAGAGGGGTCAGCAGGCAGTCTAAAGCAACCAGGAAGTTGCTGCGATGAGAGACTTGTTTCCCCACTTCTTAAGTGCTGCCTCTCAGGACTGGTAAAAACAAACACTTTGCCTTCAGCTGTGGTTACAGTAAATGAAACATTGTACAAAGTGCTTGGTTTGAAGCCAATTTCCCCTCATAATACCAGCCGCCATATGCCAGAAACCATTAAACAAGCTCTTTACTATGGTCGAAAGCGACACAGTGAATAATTCTTGGTAATCTAGCCCAAATAGACAACGTCTATTTTCAGTTCAGGTTTCTAACTGAGCATTGGTTAGTAATCTCATTAGTGGTAGGAGAAACAGAGTTGTGGAATCACCTCCGGGGCTTAGTTGCAAATCTCTGACAGTAGGTGCAGCCCTGCAGATATCTCATTGAAACTTCTTGCTAATGGAGTTGGAGAACTTCTCAAAAAGAGGAGGTAAAGGCTCAAACAAGGCAGTGGAATGACAGGCAATAGACTGGAAGGTATGAGAACGAGGTAGGAGGGGGGAGTGAACTCAAGCTGGTGTGTTTATTCAGCTCTGCGGGGGCCCAGCAGACATCTCGCTGGCTGAATGCATTTTAAGTCCACAATTTACAAAAACGTAGACAGAGTCTGTCTCCTTCTATAAAATCTTTGTAGATCAGACGCTGTGTCTTTTGGTGTTCCTTAGATTTGACATATACAAATGCTGGAAAAGAAGACTTGGAGTCAAAACCCCATCTAGCCACAATAGAGTTAACAGTTATTGCCCTTCTTGTAGATTTGATATCATCTATAAAAAGAGATGGAATCTGGGACGTGTTTGTAAGTGACAGCTCCATATGTCAGATCGCATCCTTTAAATCAGTTGCTGAGACGGTCAACTTTCATTTTGAGTCTCATATTGAAGTAAACAGACTCAGTTTGACATGTGGAATGATTTTGGACATTTCTTTTTTCAAGTGCAATTGATGGAAGTAATAACTAAGGGGAAATAAAGCACAGATAACTTCTACACCAGTTGTCAGGACACAGGCTCACTGTTCTCAATTTGAATTTCTCCATTACAAACCAAATCAACTGTACCATCAAAGCCTTATTGCCATTTACGGCAGCTTGGTGTGCACTGTGTGAATAACACAATGGAATCAATATCTTATTTATCAATGAATTTATCATACACGATCATGTGTGACATTGTCATTTGAAGCGCTTGTCAGGGAGGACGGCTGCTGGACAACACAGCCGACAGCTCTCAAATTGTTATTCTGCTTGACAACAGAAACTATGGGCGACAACAAGAACCACCACTGAGGCACGAGTATTAAAAAGCTTATCTGAAAACCAACCACATTGCAATGATTCATTGCATTTCAGATAATTGATGACTTTTTATGTTAGTCACTGACACATGCAATGTTAACAGGGCATTAGGTTTCTAAACAAGCATCAGTCGAAGTTTAGCACAGTGTCCAAACTAATAAGTTAAAGCTGAGGTGAAAAACATTAACATACTGTATAAAGAAGCTTGATGTTAAAGATCTTACATTACAGCTATGAGTGTACGTCTTTTCAACAGTTCAACGGTTTCAATGCTCCAGTCTTCTGTCTTGGGAACAGCTGGTAGACCAGAGATGTGCTATTTCTACGTCTGTACATGGCTGAAGCCAAACTGCAGCGAAAGATGGAGGAACTGTCAGTCACAAACAGACTTTTAGTTTCAAATATCTCAGCACTAACTCCGACACTCAGAGGGAGTTACTCTTAGCCAAAACCTAACAGTTGCCATTTTGAGAGCAGAATTGATGGTGCTGCTCTGGCTCACAGGAAGTGTCCTCTGCTGGACAATGATGCATTTCCGAGACTGTGGAAGGGCACTTGAAGAAAATGAGACTTCAAAGAAGCAACTGAGATAGGAGCTGCCCAATCAGATCTCGCTTTAGCGGGATAATAGCATTCCGGTCCCCAGAGGCAGACACAAGGATGTCCCATAAATTATGAATTTCCATGAGAACAGATATGGATGACAGTGTCATGCAATAATTGGCATGGCACTTAGCTCCAAGTGAGACTGGCTGGTGGCTAAGTGATGTTTGCTGCAGGCACCTGCCCAGAAGACATGCTGACATGATTTGCAAAGTCAGTGTGACACAAAGAGGAGCCCCCAATTATCATGTTGACCAAAGGCTCTTTGATGGGGCAACATCATTTCTCGATCAGGCAGCACAGTGGGAAGCAACAGTCGGTTCAAGGTTCTTGATGCAACTGTAGCCTACTTGAAAATGGTCCAGTGTAAAAATACAACTGCTATTTTTTGTAGCCTTAAAACTCACTGATGAAACACTGCAAATTGGGCTCATCGCTTTGAATATACACATCATATATATATATTTTTTTCATTTCAGATGTTGGTGTTGTTATTGGCTCATTAGATAAAGTAAACTGGAAAAAAACAAGGAATAAAAGTATGACTGCCGCCCAGGACTGTGCATTTTACTGATGTCAGGATAAAGAGTTTATGGGTTTAAAGAAACATTTCCAAATGTACAGGACGCTGACTAACAAGGACAGTACTTAACTTAACAGAATTATAGCTTTGTAGCTAACAGAATTAGTTTCTTTTTAGAGTTTCTATAAAACAACTCTAAAACGACTGCTCATGCAAATAAAGGATAATATAATCCATGTACCATTAGGTCGAGGTGTACTGTCCTTTCAAGTGATCATCTTGGCTTAACTTAAAAAAAATGGAATTAGATGATTTTATAGCTTTTCTGGTTTCTGTTGCTCAAAAGTACAAAACACCAAGTATTGGATGTTATTTTTCTATGTAAAAAAAAAGCAGATACAGTAGAGCTTGTAAAACAACATTACAGTATGCATACAGATTAAATAAGCAAACAAAAATAATAGCAAGCATAATATAAAATAAGTTGTGACTGCATTAAATGCCAAAACTGCAGTTTTGGGATATAATTTGATTAGTATTTGTTAAGTTTTTCAAATTAAATTGTGGTTTCACATTTATTAACACAATAAGTGGGGCACCACATTAAGAAAAAGTGTATAAATCTAGAAATTTGCATCACAAATAAATGAAAAGAAACATTTCCAGTAGATAACTTTCTTTGCTATGGATCTAAACAGTGACTTCAAAAGACTTAATCTTTTGGAGACACAAGCCCAGTCCTAAAATAAAAGGATTAGAAGCCACACAAATGTCTAAGATTGGTGCCATTTCTCATTCTCTCCTGCTCTGTGCCTCTCCTCATTGTTTCCCTGCAGGTGATAGAGTGAACGGACTTCTTCCTCAGAACACACGCATACACACACACGCGCACGCACGCACACACACACACACACACACACACACACACACACACACACACACACACACACACACAGACCTCACCTTGCAACACTCATCAGTGGGAGGAGGAGAAAGACTTGGGATTGTTTGTTACCCGCAGGAGGAATTCAAGGTCAGTTCGCAGTACACTCACACACACACACACACACAGAAACACCCAGAAACACACACACACACACACACACAGGCAGACTTCAGTGCAAATATAACAAATAGAGAGAGGGATTGTCTTCTCTGCTGTTGGCTGTGTTTGTATTACGAGGAGTCAAATGAATGGGTGTGATGTTAGGTGCTATGTGCTTCACCTTTAGTGCAAGGAAAATAGCATAAAGCGTGAAAGCGTATTATTTAGTCATGATGTTTATGTTATAAGAAACTTCAATATCTCATAGAGAACAACTTATTTATCAGGGTTCACTGAGACCGTGTTGACAGTTGCCGTGTCTCCAGTCTCCTCCTTCACTCTGCCACATTTGTCCTTCCTACTGTCCTTTATCCATTCCCTGAATCATATACCCAGAGAAAACCACTAATCAACACTTCCAAGCAAACGTTGGGCTGTCCAAGGTTTTTCTCTCCCTGTGAAGTCCACACACTGGGAAGAATTTGGATTTTAATTGCTTCCCCACAGATTGCTGCCTCACTCAGAAACTGGGTTAATTGCATAAGAAAGAGAGCCACTGTTGACCTCACTGAATTCAGCCGAATGCAGTTCCTGCAGCGTGCATCACGTTGCAGGTTACTGAGCCCCAACCAGGAAAAACAAAGGTTTCTATTTTATATGAATGTTGACTGCCACACGTCTTCCTACCTGGCCCTAGCTTACTGCTTTACTCCCGATTTCCCTCATTCTTAATGTCATCGGGTGAATGTGCACAGCTCAAACAGAGCTGCTGGAGATGAGGTTTGGGACTGCGACAATACCCTCAGGACCTATGCCTGGTATATCGCCCTTGTAGAATATTCCACCATATGACGTCACTAGGTGAGAATAATAATAATACTGGTTTTATAGGGTGAAAATCCCAAGACGATATCAAGGACAATAAGGGTCAGCTGTTTTATGCTAGCCAGTCGTTGGTTTCATTCAAACATTTTATTTGAACTGAATTTGTATCGGACTCATGGGACCGATTTGGTTTTTCCCTACTTATCAGTCTTAATAGTTCCATTCATTTGTGTTACACTCAAATTCGACCCTTTCTTATTTTCACAGTCCTCACATGGACCATAACCACCAGAACAGAAGTAGGTCTGAAAAACAACATAAAATCATATCAAAAAAATTTTTTGACTGCAAATTTGTCCAGGACTTGTTTCCATAGCAACCACTGATAGGTCATTTGATGCAGAGCAGTCAAGCTCAAAACTCATCACAGGAGCTGCAGGTAACTCGTGACCCAGGTTAGTCAGCAGGTCTATAATAGAAAAGAGATTGCATGAAGTTTAGCTGATTGGTGGCATGGTGAGAAAAAAAACCCATGTCCAAAAACATCAGAGCTAATAAATATATTGGTACAAATCAGACCTGCAGAGAAATCCAGAATCTGAGTTTGAGTTGCTGGTGATAGGCATCACCAAAATTTACATGGCAGTCACTGATTCAACAGACCATGAATTCTGCATCATATCAAAGACTGTTTGAAGATAACATTAGGCTGTATAAAAGTTGAACCTTTTGACAGAATAATGATCCTCTTAATACACCCACAAATCCACCAAGGAATGGATCAAAAAGTGGAAGTGGAGGGTTATGAAGTGGCCAAGTCAAAGCCCAGATTTGAATATAATGGAAATGTAGTGGGGGGGTTGATATGGAAAGTAGGTTCACGAAACCCTTCAAAGATCTTGAAACCAAAAGAGTTTTGCATGGAAGAGTGGTCAAAATTTTAAGCAAGTCAAAGTCAGAGACGGGAAGATAATTATGCAAAACGATTACAAGGAGCCAAGGGTGTACTTTCTTTTTCCACAGAATAATAATACATCAATTCATGCTTTGTTGAATATATGGTTTAAAGGCATGTTTTGTTGTTGAAAAAAAGTCAACAATTTCAATGTATTTCACAGTACAATATAGTCCAAATATAAAATATATTAACCCTTGTCACCACATTTTACCATTGGCGAATGGTTACTTTCAATGTCACAAAGTCACCTCAGACTTGTTTTAATAGTACAATGCGTTTACTGATCAGTCACCAGATGTAACCCAGTAGAAAGCCTGACATGTGCTGAACATAAGTTTAGTAGAAAACAATGTGTTGCAGCTATGTGCCCATAGAGTAGAATCTGCATCTTGTGAATATTATTTACCATGCATGTATACATCATATCACAGAGTAACACACTTTGTGATGCCACCACTGCATGGCTGGTTTCTAATGTTTTAATCACAGCTTGCCCGTTTCCAGAACATAGCATACATATTCATACATAACACATACATAACATAACATATTCACCAACTTAATGAGTTTGCTACCGATCTATTTGCTTTCCAGATATCTCCAAATAACAGCAAGATACATATTCCACCTGGCTGTCAAAGGTGTACTTGAAAGTTTTAGATGAATATTCATGACAGTCCAAAACTGCTGCCAGGAGATAGTTATCGTTTTATTGTTTTATGTTTCTGTCTGGCATATTAACTTGAGAGTTATTTTATGTTAACACAGGAGGTTAATTTTAATAATTACATTACCCAAAACATACATAGAGACATACATACATAATATCACTAAAGTTATGCATTTGTCCTTGTGGGAAGAACTGAGTCCTTGAGGTCTAACACTGCTGTGGTGCTCTGCTGCTGTGTGGAAACAGGCTCTTTGTCTGAAGGAGGACAATATTCAGTCTATCACATCAAACACAGGCTAATTGATATGCCAAATAAAGACCTCCCTCCACCCCCACCCCCCACACACACTCCATCTTCCATAATATGAATTTTAATAATAGCCAATGGAATATTGATGTGATCTCAATCTGTCACTCCACAACATATTGAGTGTAAGAGGAACGTGGCTCTCAGTGGAGATGGTGAGTGTACTACACTGTAGCAACAAGCTGCAGCTATTTGATTTGGGATGTTGTTTCAATTTTTTTAAACTCAATTAAAGTTTCTGCTTTGCAAACAATGCAGTTTTACATATGTTATTTGTGCGCGATAGACTATTCGACACAACAAAAGGGTGCTTGATATCTGATAATATCACTGTGCTGTCAATAAGTAGTTGTACTCAAGTTAAATGAAACAGACAATCACTTTGCGAGGTGAGTGTTTTCAGGGAGTATAGTATCAATGCAATTTTGTGGTTGTTATAGCCACAAGAGTGGGTTTTAGAATGAGCTCAAGTTAGACGCTGTATGAGAACAGCTGCTTAAAGTCTGACAGCTCAGCCTTTCCTTTGCTCTGGTACTAAAGTACCCTGTATTACATTTTATTACCACATTATACAGGTACAGGTGCAAATCAACCTTTTGGTAATTTATTTTTTTGTATTAATTACCTTTAGATTCCAACTACAGTTGAGTTATTTTGGGAAATAAATAATTATATGGCCAAAAAAAAGTAAAACACAAGCTTGTTCAAGCAGGTGCTGAGCATCCAACTGCAGAATCTTGTTGTCCTGGCAGGAAGTTATGCCAGTCACTCCCTGCTGTGCCGAGGTCAGTGTGGGAAGTGACAGGGTCATGATGTAGATGCCAGCATGTAGGTTGGCTGACTGAGCCTGACTGAGGTTGGCTAAGATATGCACTCTTCCTCCTGCATTGGCAATGGATGTTGGTGGTGGTGTCCAAAGGTGTGCGAGGAGTTATCATCACGCCCTGCTCTCCCTGCTGTGATGATCTTGGTTTTTCTCTGTGGGGACTGATGAGGTCAAAGCTTAAACGCTGAGTATCAGCCTTGCATATATTGTAACTGCATAATTGTGCATTCAGTGTGAGTAGGCAGGCGGATCCTTGTTTTGTTTTTTTTTTCTTTTTAACTGGTGAATGGTAGCAAAAAGCTTGTGTTTGAAGATAAAAAACAAAGATAAGATATACTGGGTTTTGGACTGGACTCTTGCATGAAAGTCAGATGAGGCTCATGATCTTGTTCTACCCATCATATACACCCTTACTTGCAGCACAGTGCCTCCTGCTTTGGCATGAGATATTGGCCCGGGTTAGAAATCGCACACCCCTGAAGGATCCAATATGAATATAAATCCAAGAGATACCGGGCCAGTTTTGGTTAATGCCACCTCTCTCTCTCTGTATCAACAGACGAGCTCACTGCCTGGAGCATAAATCAGCTGCTGGATATCTGTAGTGTGGAATACTGCTTGGATGCACTGCTGAACATAGAATAGAAATGTATATTGTCAAGAGGCATACGGTTTCTGTGTGGAAGAAAACAATACTACTGGCCACATGGCCCACTGGATTGAAATTGATGTGCCATCAGTTTTTTTGAATCATGCTCTGATGTATTGATTTCACAAGGTATACGTGGTAACATATAATATGCTCCAAACATGTTGAGTGAAAAATAAAATCAACCAAACTGAAAAGTCAAACAAAGCCTGTTACATGTTGTTGTGTAGATCATATTAAAACCTGCTGATGAAGTTGTCGGAGAGAAAATTCATCAGAGAATGTCTAGATGGCAAGAAACCCAAGTAGCTCAGCCCCCTACAGTGGCCGTTAATGAACTTGTCCCAAAGCTGCCACCCTGGTTGATGAAGAGCACCACATCAGGATCCTAGGATCACATCAGCACCTGCCTTGATAATATAACCGCCTAGGTGCACCCCTTTATTAGTCGTTAGACTCACATGTGAATAAATCTGTAAGACAAGTAATCATGCATGTTGTTGCACAATTACAGTTGGGACAATGAAGTGCTGGGAGGTTAGACAGTGCCTGGGGGTTTTGTAATGGTAGTCTGTGTCTGGATGATGATTTATGTCTTTTTAAAATGACAATAAAGTGGTTTAACTTTGGTCCCTGAACTGAATAATGGCAACTTTGTGAATTTATGGCACCTTTTAGCTAAAGGTTCCTGAGCAAGATGGCAACTGAAGAACATTAATTGTGTTTCACATTAATGTGCACCATCCTTGTTTTTGGACTCTGTGGCTTTCCATTCCCTAAAACGTCAGCACTGTCCAGATCGTTTGCTCTTATTTAGCAGACGAAATCCACACTTTGATCTCCAAATCTATATCTCCAAAGATTTGGCCCCAGTGAGCTAATGAGTTTGTTAATTTAATTCCTAGTGCAACTGGGCAATAATTTCATTAAAAAAATACCATATGTGCAAGCCAAGAACTGCTGCCCAGCTTTATTATTAAGGTTACTTCTAATGGCAATAGTTAATTGTGACAAGAGGAAAGAAGGACGTCAGGTGATGTAGTTCAGAAAGTGAATTATTTTTGGGGTCATTGGAATGATTCAGTCAGTTTATTCCACAAAATCAAGAAATTTGTTACTGTGATGACAAAGTTACAATGAACCTGCCATTGGCGCACTCCTTCAGGTCGTATCTAATGACCTATAAAGATCACGAGACTTGTTGAACTGGGCCATGTTGCATAATGGCGAGAAGAAAAAAAAACTCCCACAATCTTAATTTCAGAGCATTGTTACCCCCGTTGCATTGTGGAGGCAGAGCTCCTTTTAAATGAGCCGAATTTGTCCAGTTCCCTTTAATAATTGATTTTAATGTAGCTATTTTGTCACAAGTTTGTTCACACTATTAGTTATTTTGCCAACTGGAAAATATTGCACCTGTCAGAAATGTCCAATATATTCGGCAATTAGGAGGCTGATGTGAATGTATTTTGCCCCCTTACTTTTAATTATTTTTATGGCATGACTGTGGGACTGGTTTAGTCATACATTCACTTTTAAAAAGGAATGTATCTATTTACATTAAAGAATTGATTTGTTTAAATTGATACTTTTTTAATCATTTTACTTTTTAATAAATTTACTAATACTAATCAGTGCATTGCCAGGTCGTTGATCACATACTATTGCTGATTACATTAAGGTGCCAATATGCAATATTTTCAATGGACTTAATAGCCATTTACTGGCTCTGCTAATGTAGACTATTAAGTTTCATACATCCAGAAAAGAAAAGAAAAACTTGGAGGAGAGAAAAGCAAAGTGATGAGATGAACAATAGAAATCCAATTTACATAATTACACATCAAATTTATTAAGAACAATTATCATCAAACATTCATTTTGCCATCTCATCAACTTTTGCCAGATGAGGATGCGGGCTGTCACAATGTTTAGTGTTAATGCCTTTCAGACTGAACAGAACAACCATGTCCTTTCACAGTGATGTCCTGAAATAGTTCTGGTCGCTCCATAATTAGGCTCAGTGTCGTGCTTAATGCTCATAAAAAGAAGCATCAGACAGTGTGTTGTCATGGTGAAGTATTGTTGAATAGAAAAATAACACTCTCTGTATTAAAAAGTATTGATTGAGAATAGAAAAACAACTTAGTTGTTTTTCTGTGGTTTTTCTGAGGACAATCAGCTCAGCAGAGTTCTTCACACTCTCGGCTTCCTCATGTTTTATGGCCTGTTGTTTCTGTCTCAGCCGACTGGAAAGGCCCCAAGGCCTTACTGCAGGGGACTTTAAAAAATAAATTCATTCATGATTTTCACTGGGAAGGGACCTGGATGGGACACTAGCTTATAGCAATCAGCGTTCATCGAGCATTTTCATCTATCACTTCGTTGTTAAACAGTCGTGTCACACCGTGAGTCATCCCTGCACTGTAGATTGGTGCATGCAACACAACAGCAATGGCCACAGACAGTGGTGCATTCTGCAGCCCACGCAGCTTATTGAGTTGAGTTTTGAGTAACACTTACTGTATGTGTAGCTGACAGTAAAAGCTGAACAGCCATTTGTTCACTCAGAGCTCCTATGACTCACCAACCGTATCTTCATCACATCAATCTAATGCGAATATAATTTTTGTGTTGGAACTGATATGTGATCATCTTTCATTTATAGCTCAGCCAGTTGTATTAAGAATCCCAATATATGGAATGCATATTGAATTATGAGCCATTGTAAATGCATAAATGTGTTTTTACAATATCAGATGTCATACATTGAGACTTGCTCTGTTAAAATATAATGAGGCCTATAGGAAGACAATGTGATTAAGTTGGTCTGGTCTATCTATCTGTTTCCTTGTGTGGCCAGTAGATATTTCCTGAACTTGGTATGGATGGTCCAAACATTAGATTAAAACGTCCTGTTTATAAATTAATTTTATAATTTAATTCATAAGGTTTTAAACACTTATAGTTAGTAGGTTGCTTATAGCATGGTAGTTTAGGGTAGCACAGGCTAGGGTAGGGATTCTGCCCTAACCTACCCTACCCTGGGCATACCCTGTTTTCTCCTACTCTGACCAACACTAGAGTAAGGTAGGTTAGGGTAGCACAGGGTAGGGTAAGGATTCTGCCCTAACCTACCCTACCCTGAACATACCCTGTTTTCCCTTACTCTGATCTACCATAACCCTGCCTCATGCAACCCTAACCTCCCATAAATTTACCCTCTACTGTTCTCTTACCATAACCCTGCCCAACCTTAACCTTCTCCATCGTGGGAAGATGAAGTGGGGTGAGGTAGGGAAGGTTAGCCTATCCTAACCAACTCCAAGGTAGGGTTACCTTACCCTAACATAACCCGGCTAGTTCGAATGCTTCTCAGCATTCTCACTATGGGGTATAGTGTGCCCATAATAACACAGCATTTAGCCGTTCTTCCAGCTTCTTTTTAAAGGGGAATTAATATGTTCGTTCTCATGAACATGTGGAAAAAGCTTCCAAAATATATACATATTTTCCCAGTTTAGAAAAATGCATCAACTCTGGCCTTTTTTAAAGTGACTGCTGACAAAGCTTTTCATGTTTTATTGATCAAAGTCCTTATTGATCGACAGATGTGTTTTTCTCCATCTAATTAACTGATGACATTTTGCGTTGCCAGACAACGCAAGTCCCACATCATGCAAATGTGGAGCAACTTTTCATTTGCCTCATCAGAGGAGCTCATTCAATGTCGATGCTAAATATAGCGCTGGCCCTGTTTCTTCATTCATGTCTCTCTGGCGTGTTCATGGTATTTTTGCACATCAGCATCTTGTTATTTCCCTCAGCAGCTGGTTTGCAGCTACTGCGAACACAATGCAGCTATTTATCACCAAACATGACAGTGTCATCCAAGGAGGGGAGCTCAGGAGCTCTGTCACATCTCTGTGAGTGACAGCACTGTGAATGTTTAATTGAATATTTTATACATGTTTTGAAGAAGCTATTATGATGTGACACATAAGGAGCAGCCCCACAGGCGTTTAAAGGCCACTTTGTTACAGATTCAGATAAAGGATTAATGATGAGAACTTAATTTTTAATGTAATAAAATTCACAACTGGAAAAAGCAATGAAAACATAGGAAGCGGAATATTCTTGAAACACCTATTCTGCATTTTTAGATGTCATTATCAAAATGTGACAAAGTTTCCTTCGTCATGTATGATTGAACCTGACAGGAAGCAGAGCCTGGTGGCTGGCTGTCACACTGAGACACGGAGACACAGTCTGCAAACATTATTTACAAGTTAGCACCGTGACCAGAGACCAACTCACAGTGAATCCATCATTTAGTCAACTCACACTAAATCCATACATGTGATAGGATTAAACCATAATCATATGCTGTGTTTTTCTTTTGTGAATGAATAATGAATGACCTTTGAGTTAATAAGCTTTGCATGTTTAGAATAATGCTCTGATGTTAATTAAAATCTGTCCTAGTGACAAATGCAAAGTCTTCCTGTGTGGAGGGCTAAATTATTTCTAATAATTAGATTATTTGTTGTTAGAAGTTGTCTGAGGGGGCTTCCAGGAGGCCAGCATCATGACCCTTAACTAACTGGACTTCAGAACTGTGCAAATGCTACAGTCAAAGCAGCACCACAACCATGTTGTTCTATGTTATAGTGTATGATTGATTCCTCTAGAGAGGTGAATGTGCCGACGACTTGAATAATGCTTTAACCAGACAAAACATTAAACAGATGTTAAATACATTGTTGGTGGACTGGGGAGACACCGTGTCAAACTGATCAGCTGATCATTTGCATGCAAGTGTACATCACTATGCCGAGACCGGAAATATAACACAAAGTGGCTTTGCGGGGCTTTATGATGGGCAGTTAAACATTGTCATATTGAGCTTATTTTTCAAAGTCTGTCTTGGATGTAATCTATCTTATAATTTATGTGGCTCATACAGAAATGAGTACATGACAACCTGGCAGGAGACAAACATGAGCTTCAGGCTCAGGCTCTTTATGTAAGCCTCATCTCAACATCCTCTCACTTCACATTTTACAACAACAAAGAATTTTGGAATTTAAAATGTTGCATTACCCCTGCATACATAATACATAGCCCTTGTGTACTTGTCATCAGCAGTAGTCTATTTGTGTATGGCACTGCAGGGCTCAGCTAACACAGTAAATTACTGTATGCAGCTTCATTGTATATCATGCATGCAAATGAGACTATAAATACACCGACTCGTCTCTCAGATGCATCACTCTCACAGGGTGTGAAAGTGTGTGCTGTGACACACTATAGGATCTCTGTCTCGGATTTGCTAAGTGTATGTCCACCTACCATTAATCTGTCATATTTAAATATCAGTTATAAAAGTCACTTTGAATAAACTGTACAACTTCCAATGGAAGCAGAGATGAAGTACATATGCAAAAGGGGGGAAGATCGTCATCAATTTGAAGAAACATATGCAGCATATAGAAAACCCAGCGGAAATTCTGGCATCATAAGCAAACACTGGAAACACAACGCAGTCCCACAGCTAACAGCCTAGAATGGTTTCTTTTGATGTGTTATGCAATTGTTGCACCTTTGTTATCAGGTAAAAACAGATAGAATCTGTGTTTTTTTTTAAGTTATCTGAATCAATTTCCATGTTAAGTGCCTCACTCTTGGTCTGACAATGCTGTAGTTGTTTACACTAAGTAAGAGATATTGAAGCTGTCAGTCATTCCCTGAAATAATCCTAACACTTTGCCATCAAATTACAATTTGATGGCTCATGCAAATGTGTTTCTCTTCTCTCCGCTGCTCATAATTATGAAGGATATGTTTTTAGAGTCTATTTTGTTGACTCTGTGGCAAAGTGCGGTAAACAAGTGGCAGTTTGGTTTCTTGTACCATTTTGTTCCTACTGCAGAATTTAAATACAGTGATCAGTGAACTGTTTATATTTCATAAATATATTTTTCAGAAAATAGTGTATTTTGGTTTTGTACATGGATGCACACAAAACAGTAATAAGCATGTGCGAGCCTATCCCAGCAGAGTGTAGTGTCACAGCCGACCCCTCTCTGCTGCCGCCACACACCCTGTATCCCTGTGGGAGTGAGTGCGGTGAGACTGTTTGCAAGTGTTGAGCACCATGATAATGATGGCTGGTAGCTTGAGCCAGAGCAGCATTAATTCCTTTCAAACTGATTTTGCTCAGACACATGATTTATGTAGCAAAAGCCCACTCAAGCAAACAGCACGATGTGTCAACGTTGATGCCGAGCTAAAGATAGAGCCAGCAACAGTTCATGTTTACCTCCCCTGCAATGGGCCTATGGTGTGGCAGAGAACACAGTAGGTTCAGTGCTACGACTGCATGTTTAATGGCCTGCCAAGATGTCAGCCCTGTTGTTATAATGTAGATTATGCATATATTTTAACTCTGAAAGCAATAAGAGGTTAAAAGATTGAGAAAAAAAGTATTAGCTCTTGACCCTTTGCAGTGGGAAGTTAGCAGTGGGTGAGATAGTGTGGCTGGTAAAATGTTTGTCTCTGCTCTATTCACATCCAGCTGTACATCTATGTTTGCACCATTGAACTGGACAATATGTCCATCACAAACCAACAGAGCTGCAGTTTTATTAAGTATATTATTATTTAAGTAATATGCAGTCACGGTGACTATAAAAATGTTTGTCTGTTGTGCCATGACTTTGATGCCCCTTCAAGTCACCTTCAACATCTGGCTCGATAGTTTAAAGGTGACATTAAGGAGTGTTGCCTTTTTGAAGACACCATTCATTAGCATTCCAAGGGACTACAGGTCCGCCCATCCAGCACCTGGATCAAAACACCGCCAACAGCAGGGCACAGCGACGTGCACAGCATTCTCTCTGGTCTCAGGTCTTTCAGACGTCTTGTTTGGCGCTTACCTGCCACGTGCAAATCCCCGCAGCTACACATTGTCATGGTGAAGCACTGAGCAGCATGTCATGTTATGTGAAGATAAAGGTAAGAAACAGTGTCTGTGTGGAGGCTTGACTTGTGAGAGACAGGACAAAGTGAAAGGACCTACTCGCTGCTGAAATGTTGGCTTGTGCCAGTGACTTCTAAGGGCGTTATGACTCACTGTGAGAACTTTTTTCTCTGCTGAGTTAAAGCAGACTTTACATGCCAAGGTCAATTTAGCACTCCTGTTAAGCACAACTCTGTGTGGAAAAGCAATTTTATCATGTCCTCTGTGCTTCCGAAAGAGCTTTGTCAAGTCTGGAAAAATCAAGTTGAACGTGGGGAGTTTGGCTTGTAGGCAGATTTTAAACAGGAAGTCTGCATTACAGGAAGGGTCAAATAAAAGACAGTGTGAGTTGCATTACGGGAAGCATAGGTTCCAGTGTTTTTGGAGCTCCACTAACATGAGGGACTAAAAGTCAGCATACCTCAGCCTCTGCTACAATTATTGGCCTGTTAATGCCAGGCTAATTGGAAAATATATTAATGTGTTAGCATGCTAATAAGCTTGTGAAGATGTAATTCCGTCTAATGAACGTCATTATTGTGAGCATATTTGAATGGTTGCATCACCATTTGGGTTAACCCACCACTTAGGCCAAGGCACTGTTGGTAGAATGGAAGCAAATGTACGAACATTGGCTGTTATATCCCTCTCCCCCCAAATATTAACATTAATACAATGAATTATTCTTATTGTCCATAGGAACTGTGTGCGTTGTATTTAGTTTTCCTTTGTATTAAACTGCTACAAATACACAAGTAGCTAATTTAGAGCATTTTATGGTGAGGATAGAACTGGAAAACTACCCAGGAATAAGGCATTAACACTGATGTTTGTATACCAAGGGTTGTTGCCCTCGTTCATCCCCATGTTGACATCATGTGAGAGCTGCATTAAGTGCAATCTCACTTTTAGGATTTTTTATTTTGTGTAATATTACTCAGTGAGAAGCAAAATAGTGAAAGAAAGACAGATTCCATGGACAGTGAAGATATATGGGCTAAAAAAATTAAGCAGCACTGCCATTTAGAATCTATTACACTCAGCAGAGCAGATCTTCAAGTCATTTTTTTTCTCCAGCACATCCAAAATAAGGGCAAGTAATGTAATGTGATCATCCATGAAAACAGACTTTTAATTAGCTCTGTTCAACTGCAGTGGGTTTAAGTGTCATGTGTAATTGGTCCTCTATGGACTGACTTGTCTTGGCTAAGACCAGTCGAATATTGATAGAATGATGTCTTGTAATAAATTTGTACTTGAACATTTGATTGCTATATGTAAATGTAATAGCCTGTCTTTGTGTGTGTGTGCGTGTGTGTGTGTGTTTGTGCATGACTAAGTTGACAAGATGTCGCACATTAACCTGTGTGGCTATAATTGTTCTGACAACACCAGAGGTGACAGTGGTTGATTTTGCCTGAAAGCAGGGAAAGCTGACACGCTGACCTGGGACCCGCTAATCAATCACTATTCATTGCTTGTTTTTAATTAACTTAATAATATGCATGAAGAATACATTACAGCTAATTCCAGGGAAAGGCAGTCATGCAGAAGTCCTTTTTGGCTTTGGATTAGGGCCTGATGTGTTCACTGTGCATGTGATCACATGTAGCGTTGGTGCGTGCATGTGTGCTAGTGTTAGCTGTGCAGCAACCTAATTAGGTTATTTTACATACTTTGTTTACCTACACATCTTTGTTTGTTTAACAGTATATATGTAAATTGGACATCTAAGTGTTATTCACAGCATCTCAATGTCTCCATGCTGCTGTATTCTTAATACAAATGGCAGAAAGGGATGCAGGATCTGCAGTGGAGCTCATCATTAACACTGGACGCACGGAGCCTTAATGATTGCTTTGCATCCTCCGTCAAACATTATTGATTCTTTAAGCATATTTAAAATGACAGGACATTTTCTTGATCGATTGCCTTGATACAATTTCTTGCAACTAAAGTGACCACACAGTTTGCTTCAAGGAACCCACTTCTTATTTATCGGACACATTGCTGGTTTTACATCAAAAACTGACAGATACAACCATTATATGAAACCCCAACGTGTCCAATATGAAATTCACAGTATTGCCATATATGAGCCAGCAAGTTTTGAATTTCACAATGGCATTTCCATGCCACTTTCAATTTGACGATGTAACATCGGAACTGGTGTTTTCAGTTGGACATAAACTTATCATGTGGACACAATGTTTATTTGTGCTGCATTCACGCCATATGATTTATACTGTAATTAAAAGGACATCTCATTTCACTCCATCATCCAGTCAAGGTTTTGAAACTTAATATTGTTATGATCAGTGCAGTAAGTTCAACTTAGATCCAACTTTAAATTTTTTTTACTACATGTACCTTGCGTTTGCCTCATGTTTTGGGTGTTTGACAGCTGGAAGCTACAGTCGTGAGTGAAACGCTGTGTCACGAGGGCACTGACAGCTGCTGTCGTGAAATTTGCAATTATGCAAACAATTGCAAGCTGTCAACACACAGCATCCTTCTTATCAGTACACTGCCTCCCACATGTTAGTGTAGTCGCTGCGTCTGAGTACGGGAGATGTTAGTTTTTAGTAAAACAAACTACAGTGGCTACTTGACTTGAAGTTACTTCGCTTTTGCTCGGGTATCAGCTGGTTAGATGTGGTAGAAGTATGAGATCAGCGTAATTTTGTAAACGATCTTTTGTTTTTCTGTGTTTATTTCATTGTTACTATATTTTAATAACTAACACTGGATCATGCAGATTTTCGGGCATTTGCTTATTTTCGTATTTATATCATCGTTAGGGCTTCTCACCTCTCCGTGTAACATTAGGTTGTAAATCTGCATTAAAAACAACTGGAGCTCAAAAAGTAAACAGCAACACTGTGGCCACACACACACACACACGTTTCTACTGCGCCATGTTCCACAGCATTACATCAACCATAATGTAGAGTGACAGCTGTTGATGACCTGCGCGACATTTATGCCAACAGCAGTGCCTCAATTCTACAGCGTGAAAATGCAGCTGTCTGAATTTGGGTTGAACTTTCACAGCTTTGTGCCCGTTTACACTCGGACACTGTGAAGCCCACCACCAGGCAGTGTGGGCCCCGTCGCTGATGGAGGTGGCTACAGGAAGGGATGGAGACCAATGCTTACAAGCTCTGGCATCTCATTAAGCACATTGTGCTGTCAGAATCAAAGCAGAGGTGTACTTGGCAATAGGCGACCACTCCAGCCAACAGAGTCATGAAATCTCTGTGGTTAGAAACACCAAAAAGAACTTGTCAATAGGATTTTGGGAGGATATTCTACAGCTGTTCAATCGGGGCAGTTGCACAAACCACATGGCTTGACTTTTTTGACCTATTCACAGTCTGACTGAGAAACTTAAATGAAAAAGTCATGTACTGAGGACAGTGTGGGCCAGAATAACCTTTGCAAAAACAACAGTGTAAAGTGAAAAAAAAAAACAATCATCTTTTACTTCCTATTAAATTAACATGTGATCAGTGGTGACCTTTATACCTGTTGGAATAACTGACCTTTAGGCAGGAATTACACCCAAATTAACCTTGAAATAGCTTTAAAACTTTATAGGACTGTGCGACACAAGTTCCTCTATTGTCACACATAATACAGGGGGTCCTCGAGCTACCACGGAGATCCGTTCCTGAGAATGTG
>JAFBJQ010001184.1:93892-173800 GCA_016785345.1 Trinectes maculatus
GGTTGAGATCACGAGTGTAATGAGCATTTCCTTTAGATTTCTGTTATCAACTGTGTAGACCCTGTGTTGTGAATAAACCTACGGTATTGCCACGATCCCAAACGCATCTGTGTCCGTGTGCATCTCCTTACCGGCTGCCGCCCCCCCACCGCCGACCAGCCGGCCATTTCACATAAGTAAACACAAGGCAGAGGACAGCTGTGCTGTGGAGGTGTTGGAGAGCCAGCAGGCGCGCTGAGAGACAGAGAGAGCGCTCACTAACTAGTTCCCGTGTGAAGTCTGTACGTATTTACGGGGCAAACCGCTTAAGCCGAAACAAGGAAGTTCACAGGAGATGTGTCGTAACCACGAAAACAACGTAATTCGCGACCGTCGTAACTCAAGGACCCCCTGTACTAGGAACAGAAGAGAATTGCATGTATTTGTATCTGCTCTTCACCAGCAGTTTGCTTTGTTACACTCTTCCTGTTGCAGGAGCTGTAAACTCGCCCACCCCCCATATCCTTTCCCTCAGAGGCGAGAGAGTCCAGTACAATTATCTGATGGGAGCAAAAGGCCACTGATGTGACCACAGCATCATACCAATGAGAGTCACACTGCGCTTCTTTTTCTTCAGTTAACCTTTTAAGACATTTCAGTACACTTCTGAGAAATAAATGAGTATTATATGAACGGGTTTGAAAGAAAATAATTGTGCCGTTCTGTGAATTTTGCTTCTGTCATGAGGATTTTGTTCAGACCCCCCTACTCCAGTGTACATATAGAGTACTCTACACACTCAACAGATGTCATTACACTGCTAGCGTCACAGAACGGACTTTATACCAGCTGGCGCACAACACCGGTTAACATTATGATATATATATGTCATTATTGATTTATTAAGGGTGAAGATACCCTTGATGTCAGATTGAATAAATGGAAGTAAACCCCCATAAGCAGGTTTGCTCAGGTTTTGGTCTCCAGCCCACTTCATATTGTCATGAGAGTGAAAAGGAGAAAATCAACAGCTGTGTGTCGTCTTTAAAACAAAGTCCCAGTATTTATGGACAAAGTGTGACTCAGCTGTGGAGATATTTTAATTGGCTGGTGCAAAGAAGAGGGCCCCACTTAAAAGGAGTGCAGGCATTGTATTTAGCAGCAGGTTTGACACTGAATTGCTATCAGCACAGATAATTACAATAAACAGCATCCGATAGTAGAGATGCTGTGGTAAAACATTTAATTTCCCCCCTGTTTATATGCCAGTGTGGGCAGAGCCAGAACAGTTGCGTTTTTATTTGGAAAAAGCTACAATGGGCCTGGAGTGCAGCTTACATTACGTAACACTTACCATCAGTCTCCTGAATGCGAAACAGATGTTTTCAGATATCCGATTACCAATATTAAAACCACTAATCCAGTAAATGAAAGGGAGCAAATACTGTATGTGATTCACAATGTGGGTTAAACAGATCCCTTAAATAAGCTGCACGTCTATAGATTTAGCTGAAACACAGGTTTGGAGGACAAGTCACGGATGATTCCAGGGATCAAGCAGTCTGCTCTTCCATCATGGTGGCCCACTATGACACAGTGCTTATTATCCAGTATCACACTATGGCAGTATTTAATTTGCTGTCTCTTGTCCATTGCCATTAGGCTGCCGCTTCTTCCTCTCAGCCTTTTGGTGTCATTTAGTGCTCTACCCCAACCGTCTCATTTGGCAAAGATGGACGTTTGACAGATGCAGACCTTAGGAAGAGGTATATAACATTCTGGAAAGAGAGCACTAATTGTATTGACACTTTAAAATTGATTCTGTTTTTTCACTTAGGCCGGCACAGCCTTTTTTTTTGTTTGTTTATACCAAAATAAACATAAAAGCTAGTTGTGTCTACCTACTGCTCTGTGTTTGCTTTTATTTTCTCCCATTAGGATGAGAAGCAGCAGTGGGCTCTGGGAGGACATGTGCCTTGACACAGCTGCAGAATTTTAATGAGAATATGTATTAAAGCTTTTTCACTGGACACCAACTATACCCCTCTTCCATTAAACCAACATAAAACATAATTTTTATCACAGGACCTTGAAACGTTGACTGAAAATACCATAGGCTTGAATCAGTTGATGCCTGACCCTGACGTCCTGGCTCCATAATTCTCTGCAAACCCACTGAAAGCAAAGAGAGTCTCTGTTCCCTCCTTTTCTCTCAAAGGTAGTTAGAAGGTTTGATGTTTTCATTCCACTGTGGTCATGGTCGACCATGTGGTACCATAGAAAGCTCAGACAGGCCAAAGAAAAGAGAAAGCGTAGCGTTTCTTTGTCACAGCTATCTGTGCATATTGCCTTGAAATATCAAAGACCAGCAGTTTGCTTTGCAGGTGATTTTTAACACTCAATGCTTATTGCACCCCATCGTTTGCAGGTTGCCCATTAGTTTGCTTCACTAACTAGACTGTCCCTCTCTCCCTCAGGGTGAACTGAGACACCCAACACAGACAAATGTGACATCTACCGAAAACAGCTGGCGTATAAATCAAGCCCGACTTTCTTGCCATGAGTCAGTATGTGTTTGGATACCTGACCTGACCAATCGACTGACTGCTGTGAGTAACAGAGCATGGCACATGTGCTCGAAAGAGAAAAATGGCATATTCATAGCGACATCCATCAACATGCATGCTCACATAAAGAGGGAAGAACAAATGCAGCATGGTTTTATATTCATATTATTTGCGTAAATGCAGTTATAAGCAATCATACAGGGTATTTGGATCATTAACAAAGTGATAGCGACATGCAGCTTTGCAGAACTTTATACAAACATTCAGCTCTTTCTCCATCTCATAAACACCCACATAGTCATTTTTTCACCATGTTACAAAATATTTATAAGCAGGGTATGTATTTCAAAAAATGATGTATAGTGCGTAGTAATTCAACAAAATACATTACTCAGAATGATCAGAAAGGTGAAAAAATGTCAGTAAGAACAAAACCTTATATACTTCATGAAGGTAGTATACAGTTTTTTTTTTGTTTTTACACTGAATTAGTTTAATCTAGATGCACCTAGTAAACTGTCAGCTAAACTATCTTGAACAGTCACAACTCATTTCCTCTGCCTCCAAACCACAGGTTAAAGTAACCTGGTTACCCAATTTAGGCTGTAATCTGTATACTTAGTGTTAGTTAGTGTCAGAGGTGGATTTGGGAATTCAAAGACTTGACACTTTTGTCTGGAGGAATACTATACCTTGGCCATGAACTGTATACAGTACATGTCTATACATTTCTAAAACTCACACTCAAAGTGACACAGCTTGGTCTCCAGAGTTTTACAAAAACATTGTTAACAGTTGAACTTTTGACTTGGAAAAGTCAGATATGGTGAAGACGGGCAAACACACACACACACACACACACACACACACACACACACACACACACACACACACACACACACACACACACACATACACACACACACACACACACACACACACACACACACCACTAACATAAGCACTCTAAAAGCAATCCGTTGGGATACTATACATAACCTTCCCGTCATGTAAATTATGTATGTAATAAACACACATAAACATAGCATAATCCCAGGCTCAGACTTGTTTATACTTAGATAGAAAAAACTTTTTAACTTTTAACTTTTTACAGCCACCAAGACAAAACATGTTCAAGTGTGAAAAAATTGACACTCTTCCACCTAATCTTCTTAAATCCGTCCTGTCACGTATCTTCTGTCAGCATTTGTGCAACTTGCACCACAATGATTGGATGCTACACTCAGGAAAATACAGAGCACTCTAATTTACAAAGTTGGATTAGGTTGGGGTCTTAAGCCGTCTCCCCAAACTCTTGTCTGCCTCTCTCATTCTTTCTTTCTTTTATGTTGGAAAATGGGCATCATTTACTGCTGTCAGTGCAGAGCTCATTGTCCCCCATTATCCCACGGACAAAGCTGCCATGACTTTGAGCTAATCCATGCTTGTTTCAGTTTTGCTTTCGGGGGAAGAAAACAGATAAGGAGTTCAGGTACGATGGCAAGAAGGCTCCATTCCGGAACAAAGTGGACTACAGTGATTGGGATGGGCAAGAGATCGATAAAATAAATAAATAAATAAGATGAATACAATCTGCCGGGCTGGTTGGGTTGATTGTCTCAGAAATGTCATAGACGCACTGGGTATGTCTGGGAGGACTTTTCCCCTTCAGGGATTGATGGAACACTTTTCTAAAACCTAAAATTGCTTCCGAAGAGTGTCAAGACACACATTCAGTTAAAAGAAAACTCTGGCTAGAATAAAATGAACACTTGATAAAATCTAGGGCAAGGAAACTGCAGGGACTTTCTCCCTCATCGACATCTTCTCAGTCATCACTGCCATGAGACATAAAACACTGCAGTAAGAACTCAGAAGCCACTGGAGGGGGGATTGTCTATATACCATATGTCCTGTCTTGTCCTTCCACTGAAAAGTAAAGATTTCTGTAAAGTTTGCTGCCTATGATAAAGCTCTCACTCGTTGCAGCAGTGTAATTATACAAAGTCCATGTCATACACTGCATTGTGAACCTAGACTAATCTCTCTTAATTACACTCATTGAATTGAGCCAATGGAAGAGAATAAGCTAGAGGAGGGAGACAGGAGGTTGATCCAGACGCTGGTTGCACGTCTGCCAAGTAAAGCCACATTTACAGTGCATTTTGCTGTTTGTATTGGCTTCAAAAAACACAACAAAAAACAATCATCAGTACTTGGGAAACTGGCTGACTGAGGAACTGGCTTCTGAAGCAATGTTTAGACTGTTTTTCTCCTCCAGCTGTGGCACAACTTGCTTGTTTCTTTACCTGGTGCAATCAAAATGACATTAGACAAAAAGTATTGACAGTGCACACAGTGTCTTTGGTTAGGGTAATTGTGCAGTCCAAAAAACACTTATCGACATTGTGGTAATGTGGGAACATAGTCAGCTCAGTAGTTTGGGTAACAACTGACCTGGCATCCTAGAACGTAGCTTACTTACTATCTGTCAATCCGTCAGCTGCTCAGCCCACTTCTGCAGCCATTGTTGTCACCATTGGTGGTCTTTTGCCTGTTCATATTAGTTTGACACCTCCTGAAATATTTCTCTTACAAAGTTGCATTGCTCTAGTTCGTTCTTTCCATTGGTCACAGTTTCCATGGTATCCAGTATGGTGGTTTTTGAATGACTGTGGTTGGACTGTCTGGACAGTGGGTCACTCGAAAAAAGTTCAGTTGACACTGTGCTTCATTGGGTTCTCGGCAATGCAGCCGTTAAGCACGAAGTTGATCGGATGAGTAATCGAAGGACAGACAGCTCCCTCCAATTATTAGGACATGGTGTCCATGACATCTATGTACCTTCTTCTCACTATTCCACAATTCACTACACTTTCCCACTTCTGGTATCTCAGCTGAGAAAACTTTCACAGTTGTCAGTGATGATGAACAGGAAGTCTCCAAGATGTCACTGTGCTTCCCACTGTTGTATAAACAGCTGGCCGAACGTCTCTCCAAACAGTCTTTTCCAAATCAATAGTTCGTCAGGCTTTTAATTCTGTCTTTCATAAGTGAATGCATGTGGGACCTTCACTGCCCCTATTGTGACCTGGTCATTTGTAGGATATTTAGCACAGTCTTGGTCAGATTAAGTCAGAAATTGAGATCTGAAAGATAACATGACTGAGACTGTAAAATTCTGGGATTGGTATTATTACCATTACCAAATGTAATGATCTGTAATCTGGTATGATGGGAACAGGAAAGTAGTGAAATATCTCTTGATAGCATGTGTTGGAAAATTCAAAACAAAGAGATATATGAAATGTTCTAAGGTGCTAAAAAATAGTCTTGCGCCTTAAGGGTGTGGAGAAAATATGATGTGTCCTCTTCCTCCTTTGTCCCATCTCAGCAGGAAATTAAAAAGATGATAGCAAGTTATTATAAACATGCTACCAATTGATTACACATGTCAGCTTTTACAATCTGGCCTCATCTATTGGTCTTTAATACCTCTGTCTCATTTAAGGGTTTCCTGGGAGCTGAGGTGAGCCTGTCCTCTAGCTGACAAACTACTGTTCCCTCATCCATTGTGCCCTCGCCCTTACCAGCCTCACTGCGCCTCTCACAGCTGCGCACAAGAGCCCTATCATGGTTCACTAATCCTCCTCATTAAACCAGGCCCCCAAAGCTCTCGTTAATGTACAGCTATTCCCACATGTCTTGTACCAGACTCGTGGCTTTCATCTATGGCCGCATGTGTGGATGTCATGAATGTGCCATGTGCAATATGGTGTGCATCAGGATTCTGATGTCTCTGTCAGCCGCAGGACCAGATAACACAGGGAAGGTCTGCTGTGTTGGCTGGTTCGAGCTGCTTGTTAAACACTTTCCTCCCTCAGCGTTACACGTGGGTTTTTTCCCTATCAGACTCCGGTTATTTTCTCATTGTCAGCTTTTCAGTATCATTAGAAGTCGCAGGGATGGTTATGTTATCAAGTGTGCATGCAGTGTTAGTCAAGATAAAGCCCCATGGCAGCATCTATCTCTTCATTTATCGCTGTTAGTCTTCATGTTTTGTCTTATTGTTGTCCTCATACAGCAAACCTCACCCTGATAGCGAAGAAACAAATATGCATTTTATCGCCTGATAGAGAGTTTTCCTCACAACATATAATTCTGCTCATCAGCTTGTGTAGAGGTTGTGGCAGAGCAGCAAACGCTCTGGGGATTTATATTAACCTCCCTTTGAAGATATCAGTCCAGCCCGCAAGCTTCTTAGATATTCTCATTAAAAGCCTCTCTGATTCGTCTAGGAAACAACTAAGTTCAATTGGAAACTGTGCGTCAGGGACCAAACTGCAGCTGCAAAATCCCAGTGATGTAGCGCGCCCGTCCAGTTGTATAACTTCCTCTGAGAGACGGTGCTAAAGCACCGCTGACAGGCAGCGCAAAATGGTTTTGGAGGATACAAATTCTGAGCTGTGAGGCTGAATCACAAAGTTGAGCAGCTTTGGCTCTCTATCAGAAATACTCTAAGTGACCGGTTGTAAGGGGTGGTTTTAAATTCAAGTGGAGGGGTGGACATAACTGGAGAACCCGGGGTGGACTAGGTGATAAAAGCTAATCGTTACTCAGTTTCTCTTAATAGGCTGTGGACAATTTACCAAATGTACCAGCAGGTCAATAAGTAGGAATTAAAATATTTTCATTCCAAAAATAATAAAATGCATATTGGTCCCAAGCCTGTTTTTTTCTGCCTAAACTCAGTGCTCCTTTGCAATTTCATTGTTGTGTAAAAGGTGAAGCAAAATAGTACTTTGTGGTATTTGTGTCTGAATTGCAAATTATCCACCAGCCCTACAGAAAAATGATATCATTTTTATATACACGCTATAGTTCCCCTCAGTTAGGAAATATTCTCCAGTAGCAGGGACAAGACGGTGCAGTTTGGCTACAGTCCCAGCAAGCACAGGTTACTGACAATAAAGTGTTTTTATGAAGAATAAATATGTGGGCTGCTGTTACTCCACAAGTCATGATAAGCCAGCATTTTGTTTACAACCCATCCAGTGCTTTCCTCTCTTCCTCCTTGGTATAGGTCCCACTGTGCAAGTAGTATTACACCTTTAGTGACTGCAACATAAACCCTGCTCATGGTCCTATTCCCAAGCATTTGGACAGTTGATTTTTTATTGTAGCAATACACCGTGATACTGTGAATACGCTGTTGTACTGTGATTTATCATCAGAAAAAGGAAACATTCCTTATTCTTCCTCATGGAAATTAGAGATAGCAATTTGTACTCTGAATGACTTTGGCTATTTCCTCTGATATACAGCCCATTCATTACTTAAAAAATTGAAATTGCTATCATTTATCATATGCATAGTATGTAGCATCACAATCCTCTGACACATTTAGAAGAAGAAAGAAAGACCTTTAATAGTCCCACATGGGGAAATTAATTTTTCTGCACATGGAGTACACAACATACAGTTAGTACATGACATGCACATGCAGAGCAGAAGGCTACACCACGAGGAGCACCTGGGGAGCAAGTTGAGGGGGTTAAGGGCCTTGCACAAGGGCCCAAGGTGGTGTACAGATGGTGGCGCCTCTCCCGATTTCCGGCTGAGCTGGGAATCGAACCGGCGACCTCTGGGTCCAAAGCCTCTTGGTCCAAAGCCCGACTCTTAAGCCTCTTCGCCACCACCTCCCACAACCACAATTTAAGCACAACCTTTCATTTTGACCTAAGTCCTAAATGTGAAACCATCTACAAACATTTATTTTATAGGGTCTCCACTGTCATCACCGTAAGAATGACATCTTCTGCTATATATAAATATCTTGCTGTCCTGCCCGGAGTGCTTTTACAATGACAATTTTACAGCCCCAAAATGTCAGGCTCCGAATGAAACTCCATTCCTAACATCTCTGCTCTGCTTCATGTCACATAGAGATTTTTGAACAGAACTTGAAGGAGTAGAAAATGAAAATATCCAGCAGACCTGGGCTTTAAGACAGATTTAGCTGATCATCTGTCTACTTTAAACGCAAAACAAGGCAATGCTATTTTTGTATAACATGTGTTGCAGGTGGACTCCATGCGCTTTACATTAAAATCATATGCACTCGACCAGTGACACGAAGGTACCCACACTCACAGTCTTGCACATATATGTGGAAGTTTGAGGCTGTTGGCAGATGTTCCCTTTGAAACACCCCCATGCACAAATCAAGCCCATTTCATGTTCATGCTGCTTATTTTTTGAGCACGATTCATCATGTCATTTTCCCAGCGTGCATCCACTACAAAGCACAGTTGGAATAAAGTGTGCCTCTGTCAGTAAAATGTCAAAGAGTATGACAACAAGAGAAGACATTGCCAAGTTGGCAACTGAATACAGGCAGTTATTTGGGTAGCAGGTTTATTAAAATGGTACAAAAACTTAAAAGAGAAGGGGAAAACAAGGGAGGGAGGGGAGGTGCAGCTGTGCTCTGGTCTGCAGGGAGCTGGAGAAGTCCCCCAGAGAAGAGAAGGACTGCAGATGGAGTGTGGATATAGCACACCAGGCCCAGGTGTGGCTCATCACACTGATGACCCTCCATTCATCACCTGCTTACTCACACGCAGACAAACAAACCACAGATAATGTCTAATGAGTGCACATTGACCATTGCCTGTTTTTTTACATTTTGCAGGATTTATTCAAATGTGGGACATATAAAAGAATGTGCAAGGAGGTTAGAGTTCATCTTTAAACACATTCTCTATGTCCCTAATGGCACTTTGGCAGCAAATTTTAACTAAAAAATAGAGACTAGTCTACTATTAGTCTCACATGTCCACAGGGTACACATGGAGACTCAGTGTGGTATTATTATTGTGACAATGCCGAGGACAATATAAGCGAGGGTGAAAGAAATCTATAAATCAATAAAGAAATCTAACTTTATACTGCCTTTTCATTCACAAAGTACACAAACCATAACATCCTGGCCACAACCTAAGAACAAACTAACGATAAATTAATAAATAAATTAATGAATAAAGTCGTTTTTTAATTCTTAATTCCATGTTCTTTGTTGTACTACCTCTCTCATATTGGCCACAGCTGTGTCCTGTCATCATGATTAACCCTGAGGATTTCCTTAGTGGAGTGTGGTGTATACAAGGACAGGTTTGTGGCTTGATTTGTAACACACTGAAAAAACATGTAGCTGTCTGACCTTGCTTACTTTTGTGTTGTTTGCGGTGTTTGTCCGTTTTCTTTTTTTCACACTATGGAAAATCACAGTATATCTCCACATTGTTGCAGTGGTTCATCCAACCATGAAAACGTAGCATGGGATTCTGGTGCACTCTCATGCTACAGTCACATTACAAATAGCCCATTATCGAAAACAAAATTAATTGATGGATTGGAGTGGTTAACAAAGGAGAGCTCTGGCGATGTTTACACTCTGGTTGTATTTCCTCGGCTCACCCGATAATGTAGGGGGAAAACACCCAGAGAAAAAAATTATGCAGCCTTGCCCGAGATATCACTGTGATCAGCTGGCACAGCTGCAGGGCTCCAATGCTTTCCTATGGGGGCATTCAATTAGCGCCATAGAGCCTCTAAACGACATCAAAAAATCATTACAACAGCTTCAGAAGACAAGGCATCTCCTTAAGAGACAGCTTTGTGCAGGTATAACTCAAATGATGTGGAAAAACAGTATACATTTTGTGTTTTTAGTGGCTGTCTCTCACTCCCCCCTTTCCTGTCAACTAGACCTAAGTAATCGATTGTCGAGCTGAGTTACTGCATAGCCAATTTTTTCTTTGTTGTTTTTGTTTTTCTCTCATGTTAACCTTACATGTTCCACTTCCGATCGTTATCAGGGAGTGCAGGGGTCGACGTCTTCGGGGTTAACTCCTTTCTTTAAGCAGTAGTGGAAGCACTGACACAGGGCATGATGGCTTGAGAAGCAGCAGACTTTTATTGGCGTGCTCAGGCTCAACACAGCGTGGCTCAGACTATACATGTGCATTCATACTCTTCCGCTCGCTCTCCCGCTCGACCACACACACTGCATACACACCCAACACATTACACACGCACTGCCCATCTCTTAATGCTACCCCCACTTTGGATGGACATCATCCCAGAATTCCAAAACAGTCCAAAAAACCCTAAACATTAGTAAACATAATCATTATTTTAGCAGTATTTCTCTGGCAACAATACAGGCTATTTGTTACAATGCAGGCCATTATTGAACATCTTATTAAGTACTTATTAAGGCGGTGCAAAAATTATCTTGAGATAGCTTTAAGATTACTGAGTATAACATTGCTTCTTGACAGAAAATAGCACAGGTACAGTGTGTAATAATTAGTTTCCACTTCTCTTTTTTGGTCGTGATGAACCACTGTAACCTTTGCCTATTTTTTTTTTCTGAATGTGATACACTAGATTGTCCAACTGGCCCAGGGCCTTCGTATGATGATGAACTTCCTAATGTTGTTCTTGACTCTGTGTGTACCTTTGATAAGATACCAAACAGCATCACCAATCCGATACTGTGTGCGGCAGCAGTTCTTGTTATGGTTGTTTTGTGTTCTTCCACCTCTCACCCCTTTCTGTTCATCATTGAGAGCAGGTGTGTGGCAGGAGGCCTAGCTGGTCTCCCAATTAGCAGCAGACGAGGCACACCTGATTTCGAATCAGCTCATCCCCTGCTCTATATAAACCTGGTCTCTTCTCTACTTGTTTGCCAGATGATTCAATGTGTTGGGTAGTTCACCTCTACCACCTCTTGTTTTCTCCTTGTGGTTTTTGGATTTGAGTTTTGGCTTGTTTTTGCTTTTCCGGACAATAAACTACAGCGTCACGTCAACCTGCCTGACTCAGTCTCTGCTTTGGGGTCCAATCTACAAACCATATCCTGACAGTTCTTATCATATTGTTTCTTTGTGCATGTCACAGCCTCGCCAAGGGCTTCTCGGGCGATTTGATGTGCCAGCTCCAGGCACTCTCTGAGGCTCTGAACATACTCAGGGGTCGAAAGAGTCTCGGCAGGATCCAGAGGCAAGCCAGTGACCAAGTCCACTGGCTCACTCACTTCCCTGCCAAACATCATGAAGTTTGGAGTGAACCCAGTGCCATTGTGCTTTGTCGCTCTATACCATCATGGTGTAGGGAATCATGAGGTCCCAATCACAATGACAGCGTTCTGCTGTAGTGGCCACGATCTTTTGCAGAGTGGCATTGAAAGGTGTGAGGTGCGTTATGGTATACCAAACAGAGTGCACATCTTCTGGAACACTTCAGACTCAATGTTTCGGCCCTGATCACTGCGCAATGACTGTGGTGCTCCATAATGACACACCCACTCTGAAGCAAGTACTTCAGCCATGGTTACAGCCTTATCATTGGGTAGAGGGTAAGCTTCAACCCATTTTGTGAAGTAGTCCTGAATGATGAGCACATATTTGTTGTGGCGCTCTGTCTTGTTCAGAGGGCCCATAATATCCAAGGTGATATGTTCCTTGGGAGCTCCCACTTGAACAGTGCCCATTGGTGCTTGAAGGTGCCCTTCATGCATCTGCTTCATGATGTCAGGCCGGAAGACGGGAGGCAGCACAGCTTGGGGGTAGAACTGGGTGTCGTCGAGGCAGTAATTCTGCCTAACCAGTATTCTGTCTCGGAAGTAGAGCTGCTTCCACTAGCTCCAGTATGTTTTTGTAGCTGGGCTATGTGGTGAAACTGTTACCCGTGGGGGCCATTCTTCACTGGCTTCCACAGTGTCCTACTTGCACTGCACCGCTTGATGACTGACGGTCACTGGATGGGAACGGTCACTGGAAGTCACTCAAGCGAACTGGCGAGTTGCCCCTCAGGTTGTTTCATCATCGTTAACCACTGTAGGCTGCTGTGGTGCGTACGAACAACAAAGGGTCACACCAGGAGGTACTGCCAGAAATGTGACGTGAATTCCACCATTGCTAGCAACTCCCGCCTTTTGGTGCAGTAGTTATGTTTGGTTATAGACAACTTTCTACTGCCATATGCCACTACATGCTCCCCCCCAGCTGGGTCTGGGATAGATCCGGTGCAGATGCCCACATCACTTGCATTGGTGTCCAATATGATGTCATCGTGGTCAAGCGGGCAGCCTATAATGGTGCAGTGGTTAATAGGCGCTTGACTTGGTCGAACGATGTCTGGCATTGTTCAGTCCACTGGAACTGGCCATATTTCTTGGTCAGGGAATGGAGGGGCTCATCTATGGTGGCAAAGTCCTTCACAAACTGCAGATAATATGATGCAAGGCCAATGAAGCGACAGACTTCCTCCTGGGTAGATGTGGCCGTTGGCCACTCCTGCACTTTTTGAGCCTTGCTGGGGTCGGTGGACACAAGTCCTCTGCGGCAGAACAGAGAACATTTGACAGATTTACATTTCAGATTGGCTTGGAGGAGTCTGTCAAAAACCTGGCCTAGCCGCTCCAACATCTCTGGCACATCCCTGCCCAGCACAATGATGTCATCCAGGTAGACCAGACATGTCTCCCACTGCATGCCTTGCACAGTCCAAGCGGCATGACAGTCCTCTCAAACAGTCCAATTCTGGTGCAGAACGGCTGCTGGGTCAGTTCTACCTGCCAATAGCCGGATGCAAGGTCCAGTGTGCTGAATCACTTAGCAGTGGAGAGAGTGTCCAATGTGTCCTGGATGCGGGGCAGTGGGTAGGCATCCTTAATAGTACAATCATTCAGAGCTCTATCTATCATGCAGAGGCGGTATGTTCCATACTACAAACAATCACTATAGGTGATGCCTAGCTGCTGCGGGCCAGACCCAGCCCAGAGGAACTCTGGGCATAGGGCTCCTGTAGGTGCTGGGGTCAGTGGGGGAGCTGCTGGCGGCCTGTTCAAGTTGAGCTCTAGTTGCTGGGGGCAGGACCTCAGCAGGCTGACCCGGGCAATGGCATCCTTTTTGATAGTTACATCAGGAATGGGTTTGAGTGACAAGTAATGTCCTCACACACGTCTGCGACAAAATGGCTTTGACTGGGTGCCATTTTAGCTTGATTACCACCACGCCACACGCACACTGCCCGTCTCTTAAAGGGGCTGCACCACTCTTATAACACCCAGTAAAAGATATGGTCGGGCTTTATTACTACTTTATGACATGGCAATGATAGCACCATAGTGGCTGTGGAGTTCTTAAAGGAGTTCTCTAACACATACATGGAAGTGAGGGCGAAATGACCACACACTGCAGCTGCTGTGAGAGATTCCAGCAGGAATGTATGATTTGTTAGGCTGTCTTAATTGTTTTGCTGCAGGAATCTCTACATCACCTCTTAAAGCTCTTGTGATCAGAGATCCTTTATTGGAGAAGGCCCTTACCAGTAAAAGTGTAATTGGCTAAACAGTTAGCTGTTCATTCAGTGCACATTCTGAAGCTCTGGATATTTGCTGGCGTACCTTTCACTAAGGGATAAATCCTAGAAGCACTTAAACGCATGGTACAGAGTACTTAGATGGTACTTGTATTTCATTTTTATATTTGTCACTTATTATTACACTGTGTACCAGAGGAACATTACCTGCAGGCAGAAAAATGGGATGCACAGAACACCAGCCAAAATCACTGTGGGACATCCTTTAAGCATTGCTTGGCTCAATAGTGGCCCACACATTCACCAACCTCTCAATGAAAAAAGACTCCAGATGGCCAGTCGCCTGTGCCACCCAAACTGGAGTAAACATACTTGTACGTCTCCGTGCTCAGATGTCATGGATGACATAGTTTGTAGTTCTAATTAGGCCAATGAACTTATCACACGTCCAGAGCTGTAATGGATGAATGATGGAGTCTGTACATACAAGACTCAGCTAATGACATGATGTGCCTGTTAAGGAAAATGTAGATGTTTCCATAAAAAGCAACATCAGGCAACTTCTCAAGTCATTTACTAACATTTCTCAGTGTCTCCCCTAAAATCTTCTTACTATCATGTAAGTACACTCTATTGATTTTACTCACTAATCTCAGTTCAGTCATTATTGGAAAAAAGTGTCTCTTGTAGATCTGTAAGAAATCAGGATAAAACATTCAATATTTTGACAAAATATGCACAAATACCTGCAAAACAATTATAATTCATGTGTCAGATAATACCAATACAACATTTTATAATAGTAGCTTGCTTAACTTTTGCAAGATTACTGCTTCATGGATTCTAGTACTGATGTACAATAGTTCTATTTAGAAAGTGGACATGGACTAGATATGCAGCTCAAGACACATCTTCTATCTACCTTGTAATTTTCTTCTTAGTATTATTTGTTGTGTGTGTGTGTGTGTGTGTGTGTGCGTGTGTATGTGTGTGTTCTAGCCTTGAAGCTCTTTAAACTGCACGGGTGGGATTTAAGTGGCTACAGATATGGAAGGAAACCACACGGACTGCATAATGACAATGTCTCTGAATTTGATAAACCCTTTTTCACAGGCTTCAGAACCACCCTTGCGGAAAATGTGATTACACTTTTCCATTGGCAGTGCAATGTGGGACACTGTTGCAGGGGGATACTTGGCTTGTCATTGAGATCCCAGTGTGTCTGTGCCCACAAACTTTGTCATGCATGCAATGTCCGAAAAAGCCTGTGGCACAGGCGTGTGTGTACGATTTTCTCCATCTGCCTTTGAGGCTGAGTGTGAGCCAGCTGCTAATGATTTGATGACAGCATGCATTGTAGCGTCTTTGGTGTAAACTGACTTATTAAGTTGAGGAAAATTGAAATTTGAACAAAACTGAATACCAAAATTAAAATCGCCACAGCATGGCGAGTTCGGTTGGAGCCAGAAAACAAAATGCCTGCCAGCTGCCAGAGGCTGTTGTTTACAGCCTTGAGTCTGAGACACATTTAACACTCAAAGAAAAGCAACTAATGCACTAGAGGTGTACAGCTGGTATGACTGATATTTGAAATTAGTTATAAATTCCTTGCCTTGATCTAAATAGTTTTTTTTTAATCATGTGTAGTTTTAGGCTATAAGTCATATTATCATCTTGCATGCATTGGTTTTTTGCTTTGTTATTTTTAGTTTTTATAGTTCAGTGTATTTTCTGAAAGCCCTGGTTGCTCCATCTTTGGTGCTCCTTCAATAAAATGGATCATTATTTATTCATAATCCAAATCCATTTACTGATGGATTTTTTTCAATCTTTGCTGCTTGAACACTAGAAACACAAAAACAATTAACCTATGACTGTCGACATTAAATGTACAATTAAAAGTTAAAATGTGAGGTTGCTCAGATTATTTCCACTGACTTATAGGTTAAACACTATACTTTGCTTACCTGTCAAGTTAATTATAATTATGGAAGCTAATGTCTCGAGACACCAACTTTCCAGTATATACAATTTTGTCCTCAACACCAACCCCAAAGAAGAACAATGCTTTCGCCTGAAACGCTAGTGACCCCACAGTTTCACTTTAAATAATGGATTTTAACGATCCATTCACACCGTTACCAAAGGATCCCATACGACCACCACGCGCTCGACACAAAACTACCTGTCAGAGTCAGAGGACCCTCTGACGGAGTGGCTGACATCTGTCAATCACTATGCACACACACACTGCGAACCGCCCCCTCCCTCTGCTCATGCTGCCGGCTGCCGCTCAATGCCGTGGGGACGTGGGGCTTGGAGGCAGGGCATGAGTTCAGACTAAAAGTGCTGGTTCAAATTTTCAAGCTAAATCTGCTCTGTTCTTGATCTTACATACTGCACATACTTTAACGACTCTCCACAATACACACATTATAAGGTTTAAATTCCTGCACTTCTTCAGTCAAAACTGATGAAGCCTCTTGGATGAGAGAGAAACATCATAATGACTGAGAACTTACACAGACAAGTTACTACACACTATGAAATGGATTGCCTGGGACTGTTTCATGAGTATGAGAGGATCTGTAGGAAGACTGCAGACTACCAGAACCATCTTCGCCTTATCCTGAGATACAGACAACAAAAGATTGTATCCAATGAGCTGGCATGATCTTATAGAAGGTCAAGTACCAACTTTTCAACGAAAGAATCAAACAGACACACTTCACCATGGAGGCCCTGAGAAGCAAGATCATCCAGGTATGAAGGGAAGTCACTGCTCATCTCCCCTGCTTCCCCATGTTTGTGGAAAAGGCACAGTCACCACAGCACTCAGCAGTTTGCAAGTTCCTCTCTCTGCTGGCTCAACAAAACTCCTCACCCATCACAGCAGTTACACTACATAAGACAGCTGCCCGGGAGGAGTGGTTGAAGAACCTGTCAGACGGAGAGCTCACCCAATCAGAGAAGGACGCCCTGTCCAAGGGTCTCAATTTTGCTGTAACCCAAACATCAACAGATGGACCCACAGCGAGGCTGAACAGGTCAGACTTAAAGTATCAGCCACCCAGTGCCACCCAGGCTTCACTGTCCAACCTTACCACAAAGGAGAAAAAAACCCTGACTGCACTCCAAAAGGACAAAGAAGTTACCATCCTACAAGCTGACAGAGGAAGACGCACAGTGGTCCTCAACACATCAGACTACCACGAGAAAGTGGAGGAAGAGCTCAGGGACCAAGCCACCTATGAACCACTGAAATGAGACACCACCAGTGGCTGTAAGAGAAAAGTTATCTGTCTCTTGCAGCAATTTGAAAAGAACCAGATCATAGACCGAAAATTGTACCACCACCTATACCCCGGTCAAGCCAATCCCAGAATTTGTGGGCTATCCAAGATCCATAAAAAGAATCCCCATTCAGACCCAGCAGCAGCAGCATCAACTCGGTGACTTACGACATTGCAAAACACCTCCTTTCTATCCTGCCCCCCCTGCTCGACAGCACCGCACATAGAAAACCAAAGAGATCAGGCTGGTGGATGAGCAGACTGATTCTTACAACTGTCCTGAAAACCATTCCGAAAAAGAACAAGAGTTTCTCCCAAAACTCATGTGACCCCACAATTTTACTTTAAAGAATGTCTTTTAACAAACCATTCACACTCCTACCACGATGGTCCCCTAACTATCACCCCCCCCCCTCCACACACACCACACACACAAACCTTACTCTGCTTTGTTTCTAAGTTACACAACACAAACATTAAACTCTAGTGCACCTAACGCATCTACGACCTAAATGTGGGATAGCCTACTTTACTTCTCAAAAAAGTGCATATATATAATGATTATATATTCTTTAGATTTGTTGACATTTAGAGCTCATCTTATTTCCTGAGAAGGCAAACTGTTCTGCTGGGCCTAAACCATTCTGTCGTAGATGGTACTAGAGGGGAAAAATAATTGGACTTAATTATTGCTCATTTAATATGATTCACATCTGAATGAGATTCAGCCAAAAGTTTATCTTCTAAATAACATCCTGGGAAAGACATGTTTGTGATACCAAAAGAGACATGATTACCTCTCTTTTTAATCAGTTGTGCTCAGAACTTGGGGTCATTGTCGAAAACATCCACTAAACAATGTTAGAAGGGTTTTCCTTTCATCATGTCCTGTACAGAACTGTGCTCTCGTCATGAGTTGCTTTAAATCCAAACAGAAACTATAAAACTATAAAAAGTATTTCGAACACAAACAAGAGAATAAAGGGCTGCCAGCTATTAATCTCTTTGTTCCTCTAATTCATAATAGGAAAAAAATCCACGCTCCAGTTGTACTGAACTTATTCAGAAGTCTAACTAAAATAATTGTGAGTATTCAACAGTCTGGGTTTGTCACATTAAGCGATTTTCTTGCAAAGTGACAGCCTTTTTAACAACAATCCATCTTCCCATTGTTTCCCTCCACCACTGCTTGTCAAAGAAATGCTTTCCAGGGAAGGAGTTTGACATCTTCAAAGTCTGTTCCAAATTATATTTTCTTCTTTCCAAACTAGACTGTTGAAGCATCAAATTAACTGCAGATAAACATCGGAATATACTTTTGCACATTTTGAGTGAAGGCTGAATTTTTATACAGAATGTGCATTAGGAATGCATAATTTAATGGGCTGTAATAACAAGAATAATATGATTCTCTGTTTTAAGAAAAACGTTTCATCTCTATTAATCTTTAACCCCATCTTTTACAACATGCTCTGAAACTTTTAAAGTACTTTATTATTATATTATCAGCCGAGTTTAGACTTCAGTTTGTATTCATAAACAAACCACATGAGTGATACTGCATGTCACAAAGACAGGACAAACTCATTTCAATTACTGCACATTATGAATGTTATTAATAGCCTTGTTATGTTATAATAATGAAACTCTGCTCTCTTGGCATCTTTTAAAGTCTCAATTCCCTTAGTCATTTTGTCAGCTAAGATGTGAACCACAGCAGGTTGTTGGTGGGAGCAGAGGCAAATGATAGTGTTTTACTGGGGTTCTCGGGATGTTGGACCTTAAAGCTAATGACTCATTCAGTCAACAAATATCTGACAAACATCAAACCACCTTAAGTTTTCAGATAATATCCGATTCAGTATTGCAGGCAGAAGCTTTAGTTTCAGTTCTCATAGGTAAGCATGTACTCATCTCCTGCGTTGTAGTTGTTAACATGTTTGACTGACAGAATAAGAATAAGTGTGCGAATAACTGGGGACCCACTAAAAATGGAAACGTACACTCTTCTTTCATTGGATCCTATGGTCCACAGAAAAGTCTTACCGAGCAACATCTGCCCCAGATATCAAAGCACCGTTGGGGGTGCGCCTGCAAGTTTTCCAATTATCACAATGACATTCTCTGCAAGATCATGAGGGACTATGGTGGCAGCGTGAGTAGGAAGATACTGCAATGACTGCAAACTGAGAGAAGATGGTGTCTCATGAGAGCCTGGGGAGAAACATGGATGGAACCGTAATGTGCAACAGCTTGGACTAGACAGGCTGGATCATGTCCTTCTTGTGTGGGAGGGCAAATACATGATAGACGCAGCATACTAGCATTTCGATAGCTAAGAATTGAGTGTAATATAAAGCTAATTACTCATCTCATCACTAATATGTCCTCACCCTCTTTTATCTCTACTGTCTCTAACGCCATTTGTTTGCTTTTGTGAGCAGATGAGGACAGTTTGGGAAATGTGCAGTAGGTGTGACCTGAACATGAAGCGTAGCACAAACCTATTCAAAGAACCGCACATGCTCGCCCAAACCTTTCCTCCCACACAAAGCGGCAGGGCAAACGACTAATGCAGCTTTCAGACTGTGTGTTTATGAATACAAGCACCTCGTAGTGTTTGTTCAGATGTTGGGAATTTCACTTTGGAGTCACAGCAAACCCTGCTGTGATCGGTTTCTATTGTTTTCCATAAACTAACCTAACCTCCCCTGCCTCCTCCACAGCGATTTCAGGAGAGTTTTAACTTGCTTTTGTATTTGAAACAGAGGATGTGTGTCAGATGTTTAAGACTGTGTCACAATTCATATGTTACATGTTGGATGTTCAGTGTGCACTATGATCTGTATGTAGGGAATTTTCATGCATACTGTATGACTCAGTGCACCAATGGTACATCACATGTCACACTTGAACTTTCCAGACTTTACCGCCAGTAAAGAAAATAGGTTTTTAACAGTTTTGTTTCTGCTTTCTCTTTTTCCCATAGGGTCAGCTTGCTGTCCGAGTGTGAATGTGTGGTCTTGAGGTATTTCTGAGAGGCCATATGGCACAATCCCACACACTATAGGTAAGATTTGCCTTTTTAGTAGAAGCTCTGCAAACATAAAACTGCTGTGAAATTGCTTATAATTGCTAATAGTTACACCAATCAGCCACAGCATTAAAACAAGATGACATGTCAGTGAATATCTGTATTTAGATTTAGATTTTTTTGTGAACGATCAAGAATGTGATTTTAAACATATTTTGTAGTTTCACTTTGTTTCTGTCGCTTTGTTGCTTGACGGAGTAAATCAATTCTCTGATCTATTAGAACATTAAAACCAGTCTTTATGCTGTGGCTGATCAGAAGAAAATTAAAAAAGCCAAATAGCACCTCCTACTCATAATGCATATTTATTTTATCTTTTAAATACACCCGAAGCATTTTCACACCAGCTGCACAATGTGCAGATCCCTGCAGCTGTAGCTTCTCTTTTGGTTGCTGAAACAGAAACAGAAATATAAAGCACTCGATTCCGGTACAAGAGTCCTTTGGTTAGTTGTTTTCTACAAGCAGATAGCTTTCCTGCACTCACTCAATAAAATGCACTGATGTCATCTTGGCCTTGGGGATCAATAAATTAGCACAGTTGAATTCAGGCAGGTAGAAAAATGTAAATTATAGTGATGAGTGTGAGATAGGTAGTTTTGCAACTGTAAGTTAATTTAGCAAGGATCTAATGACACTAATAACACACATACTGGTAGTAGCATGATTGTGCTTTTTAGAAGCCTTGGTGAAGCATCAGCCTCTTCAGAAAACTAGGACCACTCTACAGCAGGGAACGATAAGAGGAATCCAAACATAAAATCTCTTAACCGACTTCTCAGCAATGGCTTTTCTGGTTAAGTGCCACATGTGTTTGTTTTCCTGGTAAAAGGTGAAATGTGTATTACGCTTTAACTTATAAATGACAGATGCATTAGTGTAAAATGTAAAAACATTGAATGGAATTTTTTTAACCTCTCAAATTACCAAGAAACCTACTCTGTGTGTGTCATTGCTACATTTTGCCTTGGTAATCTGTGGGTTTACTGTAGTGTCCACAATCTTTCCACTTGAGAATGGTCTAGCCAACGAGGTGGAAATGTTTACCTTTTCATTGCTTACCTTTTTTCTTCTACCGCATTAGCATGTCATGTTTTTTAATAAGAAAGAGAATCTGGGATATAACACAGACATAACACCAACACAAACAACACAAATTCATCTCCACTGGAATATTCTGCTTATGTGTCACAACATTTGAAAGCAGAAAAGCACATTTAATGATCCATCTATTTTAATATTTAATGTTATGATAAAAAAACAGACAATAGCATATTGTCAGTTCGCTGCCCAAGTTCAGAGCACAGACACTTTCATGCAGGTTGTTGTATTTGCAACACTAGGATGCATGAATATTCCTTTCTCAAAGCCTTTTCCGACACTGGATAGAAGCCAGAGTTGGAACATCAATGCATTTGAGAAATGACTGCAGTATAAAGAGTCAGGGTTATATCCCCAACAAACTGTCAATTCAGGATTTAATCAGTATGCGATTACCCACACCAGATCATAAAATACACTCTGACTGCCCGTTCATTAACTTTATTTCTGCAAAAGGCATAATGTGACATATTTATATCGAACAGTGGGGAACACTGGGCCTTCTATGCCTTCGGAGAAGGCGTAGAAGAAATACTTAGAAATACTGAAAAAGATTCTGGACCAAAAAATAGGAGTATTAAATAAAAATTATTATTAATTAAATAACTAATAATATTATATATAATAATATACATTTATATAATAATAATAATTTATAATAATAATTATAAATTAAATTATATATTTTTTTACATTTCTACCTCATTTAATTTAATACAATACATTTTCTCTCATCTATGTTCTAAAGTTAAGTACTATCAAGTTGGCATCATCAATGAAAGGGTTACTGTCCTGGAACCATGTATCAAGGCCCAGTTAGCTACCTCATTCATTGGTTAGGCCTTAAAAGGCCAGGGTATGCGCCGTGGTTTGGAGCGTGAGGAGCATATTGACCAATCATGGTTTGATCTTAAGTAAGCGGGACAAAAACAAAAGATCGCAGGCCTTCGTGAAATCCGAACATTGAGCAGCATTACAGGGTGACATTCTCTGTTTATTCAGATTTTGGCTTTAGAGTATGTTTATTTAGTTTTAACTATGTAGCCTAGATGCTCTCCAGTTTTCTGATGTTAATGTTGCGAATGTTTCTTGCTGCAGTGTATATTGATTTTATGGCCTATTGTTTACATCCTTGTCATCATTAATTAAATGATTGCAGTTTTAAACTCTTTCAGTTCATTGTACTGTTGCCTTATTCCGTGATGATGTGTTTTCTCTGCGGTGATGGCTGAGGTGAAGGCCCAGCTGTAGTGCTCACAGTTCGCCAATTAATTATCCAAATACAAGAGTCTGATAAACTTCAGTGTACTGGTGTGAATTTTTCAGTGTTTCCTCAGTTGTGTTTAGGTGCAACAGAGGCAGGCGCAGTGTGTCCTCTGCATCAGAATGATAAAGGCAACATGTGGCTAAAGATGCTCAGTGGATAAAGCTTAGTTCAGGAAAAGGCTTTGGTTTATATTCTTCAGATTCATCATGGTTACATAATGTGAACTTGTGAAAGTTTTATTTGTGAAATGGATGGGGAGCCAAAAAAAAGAAAAAACATTCACACAAAAGCAACAGATCGATTCATTCAGCCTTACACGGTCTTTGCCGATGGATTTTGCCATTATATGCTGCTTGCACTATGTGGTCATTTTTCTTTTGTTCATTTCTCTTTTAAAGGACAGTCTCATCACTATCTAAGATTGAACATTTAGTCCTGACGTCAAACACCAGTGGGCAAAGTAGAGTAAATCTTCCACACCAGTGAAAATTTAAAGAGCTGACAACTTGTGAAAGCAGGGATCCATCTATTCCTCCACTGAAAACACAAGATGTATGAGGTCACACAAGGAGTTTGCAGGTGCAGCAGCTTGTAAAGATGATGATGATGATGATGATGATGACGATGACAGTGATGGGTTTGACACTGTGATCATAGCGGAGCTCTCAGCGGTTAACTGCTTTGAAATGAGGCTTCAACTGCTGGTGATGATGTCACTAATTCACAGTCATTGGAAGCTGTCCTCCATTCTTGACACACGCTTCACCGTCTCCTGCATCAGGCGGATTTAACATGATCAAAAGAGGCCTTTCATGTATTTGATGCTTTATGCATGTTCACGCGGGAGAATTTTGAAGGTCATGCAAATGTAAAAAAAAAAAGAACAAGCAGCAAATACTCATGAATATATGCAGGATAATTTTGTACTTGAAAACAACACACTTGTACCTTTTGTTCACTACAGTACTTTCACCAGTTTGCCCTTAGCATTTGTCAGCTTTATACTGCAGCAAAGCAATAGCTAAACTCGGGCAGTGGGAGATTTATTTTTGATCCAAAGTACGTCTGCTGTAGAGTGAACAGTACTTGAACGGAATGAAGTGGCAATTGTTGGCTGTCACAAAAAATGAAGGATAAGAGACAGGTTATGATAGAAGTATCAAACCAATTGTTATAAATCAATTCAAGGCCTTAGTTTTGACACACAGATACCTTTTATTACAATAACGCAGTTACATGTTACATGTGTAGTAACATTCACTGAACCTAAGGTTTAGAGAATTAAACTCGATGGCCACAATGAATGAAAGCTGGAGAAATCATCTATGATCTGCAGTATGGAGATCCAACACACTCCTAGTCAATAACAAAGTTGCTTTCCTTTTAGAAACAACTCAGGAAGTCAACCATGCATTGTTTCAATTTGTTCCCCCTTCAACCCACGATTCTTCAACTCTGATATCCTAATGAAAACATACCTCAGCATGCTTAGTGTGACAGGGCTCTATGATAGAGATAGATAACATCTACGCCATATTCTGTGTGTAATTAAATAGATTAATATATCAGTATAGCAGTGGGCCTCTCTGTGGGCCATCACCTTATTGTGGTGGAGTGGTTTGAGTGCCTTAATGATCCCAGGAGCTGTGTTGTCTGGAGCAGTAGCCCCTGGTAGGGTTTCCCATGGCAAATTGGTTCTGGGTGAAGGGCCAGATGAAGAATGGTCCAAAATATCTATATGGGAAGACAATCAAGGGAACAGAGTACCCTCCCTGGAGGTTTACCGGGTCCCCGCCCTGGAGCCAGGCCTGGGGATGGGGCCCGTAGGCGAGCACCTGGTTGCTGGGCCTTCGCCTGTGGGGCCCTGTTGGGCTCAGCTCGAAGCAGGGACATGGGACCTTCTTGTCTGCTGGGGGGCCTGCTCTTAACACCCCAACTCTCTAGCTGTGCTATAGAGTTTTCCCCAGGGAACAAAAGGGTAGCTTCCCTTCGCCTTCAGGTTTGGGAACGGATACTGTCTGTTGTTTGTGCTTATGCACCAAACAGCAGTTCAGATTATCCGCCATTTTTGGAGAACCTGGGAAGGGACTCCATTGTCCTACTTGGGGACTTCAATGCACATGTCGGCAACGACAGTGAGACCTGGAAAGGTGTGATTGGGAGGAACGGCCTCCCCTATCTGAACTTGAGTGGTGTTCAGTTATTGGACTTCTGTGCTAGTTACAGTTTGGCCATAATGATGTTCAAACATAACGATTTTCACAAGTGCACCTGGAACCTGGACTCCTTAGGCCGACGGTAAATGATCGACTTTGCAGTCGTATCAGCCGATCTGAGGCTGTATGTTTTGGACACTTGGGTGAAGAGAGGAGCAGAGCTGTCAACTTATCACCACCTGGTGGTGAGCTTGATCAGATGGTGGGGTAAGATGCCGGACCGACTGGGGAGACACAAACAGAACGTGAAGGTCTGCTAGGGAATGTCTAGCCTTGGACCCTGTCCAGGTGATATTCAACTCCCACCTCTGACAGAGCTTTGATCACATCCCGAGGGCAGTGATGGACAATCAAACTGAGTGATCAGTGTTCCGGGCTGCCATTGACGAAGCGGCTGTTCAGAGCTGTGGTCGCAAGGCTGTTGGGGCTGGTCGCGGTAGCAGTCCCAGAACCTGCTGGTGGTCACCAGAGGTGAGGGTTGCCGTCAAGCGGAGTCCTATAGGTTGTGGCTGTCCTGTGGGACTCCTGAGACTGCTGAGACTCCTCAAGGCTCTGGATCTTGTTGGGCTGTCTTGGCTGACACGCCTGTGCAACATCGCATGGATCAGGGGTGGTGCCTCTGGAGTGGCATACTGAGGTGGTGGTCCCCATCTTCAAGAAAGGGGACCAGAGTGAGTCTTCCAACTTCAGGGGGATCACACTCCTAAGCCTCCCTGGGAAAGTATACTCTCGGGAACTGGAGAGGAGGGTACATCTAATTGTAGAACATCAGATACAGAAGGAGCAATGAGGTTTTTTCGTCCCGGTCGTGGAACAGTGGATCAGCTCTATACCCTTGCGTGGCTGCTGGAGGGATCATGGGACTTTGCCCAACCAGTTCAAATGTGTTTTGTGGATCTGGAGAAGGCTTACGACCGTGTCCCTTGGGGTAACCTGTGGGGGATGTTTTGGAAGTATGCGGTGGATGGCTTGTTGCTGCAGCTGACGTGTTCTTTCTAGCTTCATCAGGCATTGACCTGCAGCTTTCGCTGGAGCAGTTCGCAACCGAGTGTGAAGCGGCTGGGATGAAGAGCAGCACCTCACAAGACTGAAACCATGGTTCTCGACTGGAAAAGGGTGGATTGCCTACTCCAGGTCAGGGAGGAGATGCTGTCCCAAGTGGAGGAGTTTAAGTATTGCGGGGTCTTCTTCACAAGTGAGGGGAGAAGGGAGCGGGCGGATTGACAGATGGATTGGAGCAGCGTCTGCAGGGATGCGGGCGCTTAACCGGTCTGTTGTGATGAAGTGGGAGCTGAGCCGAAATTCATCCCGATCCTCACCTATGGTCTTGAGCTTTGGGTAATGACAGAAAGAACGAGATCGTGAATACAAGCGGCGGAAATGAGCATCCGTCGCAGTGTGTCTGGGCTCAGCCTTAGGGATAGGGTGGAAAGCTCTAACATCCGTGAGGGGCTCAAAGTAGTGCTGTTTCTCTCCACATCAAGAGGAGCCAGTTGAGGTGGTTCGGGCACCTGTTCAGGATGCCTCGTGGACATTTCCTTCGAGACATGTTCTGGGCATGTCCCCCTGGGAGGAGACCCCGAGGTAGGCCTAGAACACGCTGGCGAGATTATATCTCCCAGCTGGCTTGGGAGCGCCTAGGGGTCCCTGCAGAAGAGCTAGTGGAAGTGGCTGGGATGAGGAATGTCTGGGTGTCCCTACTGAAACTGCTGCCCCCGCGACCCGGACCCGGATAAGCTGTAGAAGACGAAGATGAAGTATAGCAGTGGAGAACTGTCAGGGCCTTCTACACCTTCATCAATTGGTTCAGACTTCATGAATCCAGGGGAAGGACAAGCTATGAGTCTTGATTTGGAGACTGACAGGCAAATTGACCAATCACGGTTTGCAGTGTGGTGAGAGCAGCTGAGAGACTGAGTTATACGGCGGAAGATGAGAGCCTCGGTGAGCGTCTTAGCAGCGTCACGGGGTGACATTCTCATTTTATACAGATTTTGGCTTTAGAGTATGTTTATTAATTTCAACTATGTAGCCTAAATGCTCTCCAGTTTTCTTAAGATAATGTTGAGAATGTTTCTTGTTGCGGAGAATGTTATGGATGTTATGGCCTATTGTTTACATCCTTGTCATCAATTAAAGGACTGCAGTTGTTAAGCCCTTTTAGTTGATCATATTGTTGCTTTTTTCCGTGATGACGTCATTTCTTGGCAATGATGGCTGGTTGGTTCGCCACTGCAGTATAATATATATCAGTAATATATCAGTAATTAATAATCACACCACATAGTTGGAAGAAAACCAAGGGCAATGAACAGATGTCTAGTATGTTGTCTGTTCCTGTTGTTTCTTTGTGTTTTCTTGCTTTGTTTGGCTTAAATTTAAAACTATCGGATTACAAATCAGGGTTCGGAGACATTTCATGTCGTTTGGACTGATCCAGAAGGCTCCGACTTGGTTTCTGTTCCCTTGTGGCTACTGAATGTGTCACGATAAATGGGTTCTAACAGTAGTCAGATCTAGTGTGAAACTAGCTGAGTTGGTAAAATTGGTGGCACTTTCAGCAGCAAAGGAGCCATATATTTCCCCCAGGAGTAGGTGGTTACATAAATAGAACTGAAAGGAGAGTGAGCGTGTTTACTTCTGCAGGTGGATACAAACACACCCTCAAATGAATGTCACTGTTGCTCCTTTACAGGTGTTTACAGTAAATGAGAAAATGCTTTCTACCAAATTCCCTCTGTTAACGTGATGATACACAATATGTCATTATTCTTTTCTTTGATAGATTGTTTTTACTGCTGGTAGAAGAAAAGCCAGATAACCTATGCCGACTATTCATATGTAGTAACATGCAATATATTCTGCAAAGTGTTTTTGGAAATACTTTCTATAGGTAACTCCATTACACTGAGTTAATAGAATCAATTATTTAGGGTAATACCCAGTATTGTTTGAAGCTAGTCTGTTCATCCTCAGTGTTTTTGCTCACTTGAGGTGCTGCATGTAGCCCTGTTGGCAGGAAGAGATGGCAGGTGTGAAGAAAGGAGGGAGGGCTGCTACTTATGGTGAGGGGGGCTGATCAGGAAATGGTGTAGGGAAATCTAATTTATTTTTCATACGCTGCCGAGATGGAATGTCATATATCATGCCACGCAGCAATTTTGTGCCACTTTCAGGCCGACGAAAGATGAAAGAATGGTGATCAAAGATACAGAGAGAGAGAAGTCGACTGCTGGAGTTGCTATGGGATCCACTTCAACTGAAAACAATATAAACCATGGCAAGATAGTCCTCCTGTATACTGTCACTGCTGGTTTTCATTGTAGGACAACTGACTTCAAACATTCATTACAAGGGCACAAAGAATCAGCTGAATCCCTTTTTTCTCCATGAATAGACACTCTGATGTGACAGACATTTACTCAAAGACAGATAATCCTCTCTCCCTAAAGTGCAAAGTCGGCAAAACTAACTTCAGCCACTGCAAAAAAACCCATTAATGTAGACGTCTCACCCACTGCCCAGACTGTAAGCTATAATTAATGATATTCAAGAAGACATTAATGTTTATTTCTAACATAGATCTTCCACGGGCTTTAAGTTGTGATGTAGTGACAGTGTTTAGGATTTTTGTCATGAACGCAATTGAACAAACCAGCTATAATCTACAGTATACAGCATATATACAGTCTCAGAGTTATGTGGTCTACCACAACATCAATAACAGTTTTATGAAGAGCGTGTTGTGAATGAATGGAAATTGGCATCAACAATACCTCAATCTGGCAAAATATAGAAACGCTTGAAACATCTTTTTGAACTTAATGTTCTCAAACAGCAAGTATTTCATTCTACTGTCATGATATCAAGTCCTTGAGGTTAAATATTGCATATGCTAACGTCTGCACGCTAACATGCTCACCATAGTATTGCTAACATGTGGACATTAGCAACGTTTGCTAATTAGCATTAATGGCCTGACTCATCCAGGGTGAAACTTGTGATTTCGATGGCTTTGAACCCTTTGTTTGTTTTAAAGCAGCAGCAGTGGCAGAGTCGTTTTTCAGTCTGACAGCAAGGTCATCGAATAGCTTGAGTAACCTCGAACCAAAGTAAACATTTTGCTGCTCTTTTACTTTGGTCATGTCTCAAGTTAGAAGCATTGCCCAAAGTCTAATATAAGCAAAGAGAAGCACTCATAAAGTGGTTAAACCCCCAAAAGCAATTAAAACATTATTGCACTGCGTATGTAATGTGTAAATCAAGTAACATGTATACTAGCAACACCAATTAACAGGGCCTAGCACACTATCTGGGGAGAAACACCAGACACTGTCTCAGCTACTGTCTCAGAAGGTATTATGATCTCAAGGTGTAAAGGTTTTTTTTTAAATAACATATCATTGCTGGGGAAGGCCACAACATGCATTAAACATAACCTCATGTGGGTACCAACTATGTAGAACCACGGAGGGTCCATTTGGTTATTAGCTAAATAATATTAATGATTATCAGAGATAATCATTAATATCTAGAAATGTTTACTATAAATAGTAACCTTGGGGCACCACCCTGTCACCAGGGACCAATAACCAATTTGAATTTAATATTACAGTCTCAAATTTGAATAGAAGGTGTGAAATCGAGCACTGACTGTTGTAATCCAGCAAGTATTCCAAGTAAACACACAATAATCACAAACAGCGACAGAGTGAACTATAATAGAATTTATTAACACACAGTAAGAATTACTTGAGGTAATAATTCTTTGTATTAATCAGCTGTCACAGTTCAAAACTAGAACTAGACAAACATTAACTACGAACAGGCAAACACATAGGTAACAACAGTGGCTGTATACACGTGTGTGTGTGTGTGTGTGTGTGTGTGTGTGTGTGTGTGTGTGTGTGTGTGTGTGTGTGTGTGTGAGAGAGAGAGAGATCAAGATGGCGTCAGAGCCACACTGTGTGAGGTCACTGAGAGCTAAAGAGAGAGAGAGAGGAAAGAAAACAGAAGACAATGCAACTGTAAAACAGTGCAAGTCAAAATAAAGGCAATGTAACAACAAAAGAATGATACGCAACACTATTCTAGTCTCTGCCCAAACATAAGCCTCTTACTTCACGTTGCTCCACTCTGTTTGAGTTTGGAACGTGGCATAGACGATCCGCTCTGAGTGTCCACAGCGTCCCTAGCTGGGTGTCCGGCGGTCATTTATCTCGCTCTTTGGCAGTGTATGCTCGCTCTCCTGGCGGCATCAGGGTGATGGTTCCTCGGGGCAGCGGGAACGATCACAGATGAGGAACAGGTACTGGGTTTGGCTTGCTCGTCCTCGGTGTGTCATCGATCAGCTGATTGTGCAGTGATCAGCGTCCGGGAAATGGGAAACAACAGTCTATGCGCTCGTCTGGCGAGTTGAAGACTTTGGCGTGGTCTTAGGGAGATGATGAAAGGTTGAAGGTTTTGTTGGTTGCTTCCTTTTTGGCGCCATGTCTGAAAAAGCCTGGTGTGGCTCTCTACTACAACTGTCACCAGGGGATGAGCGATGAGGAAAAATTAAAAGGAGTCATAGTTGTGCTCCCTTTGGTAGCCAAGTCTGGAGAGAGCCTGCAGGCTATCTATTGTGGGGGTTCTGGTTTGGTAATATTACCCTTTTGACTCCTCTAGGTCTGGCTTTGAGAGAGATTGCAGGCCTCTCTATTGTTTTCTCTGGACACATGGTTTGAGAGCCCAACATCCTGAAGTATTTGCAGTATGATGTTGGTGCAAAGACAATGTGGATCACTGCTTTATAAGCAAGGACGACTAAGCAAAACTAAAATCTATTTTTCTATTGTTAAAATAAACTAATCAGAGACGTCTGCTTCAATTTCTGTTTCATTTCTTTATTCAACAAAACACTGCCACTGACTGAGTGCACCAGTGTTCCAACCTTTTCCTTATGCCTGCTTCAAATTGGCAATTCCCACCATCTTGATAAACATCAGATATCAAATAAAAGCACAATAAGGCCATTCTAGTTCCCTGACACTTTGTAATTCCTTTGTAAGACATCAATATGATAAAATATAATATACCCTGTTTGCCACTCCATTTGTTCTCCAGAATATATAAATGTTTTGCCTTATATCATATATAATTTGCCAGTGGGTGTGCTACCTTATCTTCAAACAAGCAAAAATCTGCCTGGAGAACACTCTAAATAATCCCCCCACTGGCAGATATAGGATATCAGTGAGGATTTAAATACTAATAAGTGCAAGATTAAGTGACTAACTGGGGTTTTTCCTTTGTTTGGTTCTTTTCTTTGTTGTTTTTTTAGAAGGGGGGGGGTACACCACCCAATTATAAATCTAATTATCAAAAGACAGCATTCAGCAAACCCATGCATCCCTTGTCTTTTGTTTTATGAAGATGAAGACATGCTTAACTTGTGATGACTGTGGGTGGGTGTCCCATTTGTTTTGGCCATCTCACTCATTACTACACTAATCTGAGCTCCTCCATAGCCTTTAGCACTGCCCATGTCAAAGTGCTACACAGTTTGAGTCCTTGAGTTTCTGCAGGAATATGCACTGAGTTTGCAAAAAAGATGATTGGGAATCAAAGTTATGTCTTTAAATTAATAATGTGATAATTGATACATGATACAAATAAACCAAACCTTACAAAATAACATAGTTATTACTTAAAATTACTAAAACCTAGAGCTGCTATTCCATAAATGTGACATGTGACAGAAAACCAAAACGATATGCTGAAAGATTATAAAATGCTCCAGTATAATAGAAATTGATTTGTGTGTAGATAATTTGTGAATTTTTTCATATAGTCCTGAAAATGCAAACTCTTGGTCACTATAATTACTTCATAATTAAAAAGCAGTAACTAGGCAAAGGTATGGAAATGATGACCTGACTGTAGTTTAGCTCTGAGAAGCCACTGAAGTGGTTTAACTCAACCTCTGTTGCAATCATGCCCATATGCCCCCAAACTAACTGAGTCTACTGCTGTGCTGAGACCATGATGCAGGTGTTTTGTTAACACTCCCACACAATGGTTTCTGTATTATGACATCTTGATACTGCACGGACCGTAATACAGTCATGTATTATGTAAGTGTGAAACAGAAGGGATCCAAGCTCAGCCCAGCGATGGAGAAAACGTTTCCCCAGTCGCAGTCTAGTTCATCACATGAGATACTTTACATAATCTTCATAGATCAGTGACAGATTGTTTCCATCACGGCAGATGAACATTATCACTATAGCATGCAACAGAGGCAAAAAAAAAAAAACTTTCTTTATTTGCCTGGTTTAATTGCTTATCAACTCTGGATTCCTTTGTGTTTCCGTTGAATGATTTTACATGACAATGAATCTGTTTCAGTCCACAAATAGAACTCCTTCATAACCACAGCCCATCAATTAAACAGGCTTATATGAAGCATTGCAAACTAGGCCACCTCTGACAATTCTTGCACACAATGCACAATTCCTTGGAAAGGAGAGCACTGATCTGCGCTAAAGCAGTACCAGTTTCCTATCCCCACCCAATTTGATGTGACAAACCCAGTGAAGCCGAACTAATGCGGTTAAAAAGCTGCACCAGCTACCATGTGCCTTGGTATGCTGTGCCTCCCTTGGTAGGTGCCTCTGTGGAGAAGTAGCCTGGCAAAGGAAGGCAGAGATGAGTCCGAAAGCAGAGGAGCCCAACTATGCCAGGAAAGAGCTCATCCAGCTCTTTTGTGATGCCAAATTCAAAATTGCACCTGCCGAAGCAAACCCTATATCCATCCTTCTGTGGTTTGTGTTTGCATGTTGGAAGCTCCTTTCTGTCCCCACCTCCCCCTCCCCAACCACCCCACCCCCACCCCCACCCCCCCATGATTAGCTATTTCACTTTTATTACAGCACCAAGGGTGGATGCAAGTCAGAGGAAGGGAACCTTTTTACAAAACGAATTACTTTGCTGTCCCGTTGCATCATGACATCAGGGTGGTTTTTATGTTTTAATGTTTTTATTGGAATTCCTCAGTGCAAAATCTTTGTATTCTCCCAAATGTGTTTCTCACAGGTTTGCAGGAGAAAACATATGGGCACAGAGTAAACTGTATTAAAATGATCTATCTTTCTCAATGATTTAAATAGGTTGGACAACTGTTAACTGTAGTGCCTAACATAGATTGTTTTCCTGCAGCAGTATGATTGTAACCTAATTTACTATACAGCATGTAAACACGACCACATTAAGTTGTTCATGTCTTTTTATGTGCACGGCATTATTGTAATCACTTGGGTGACTTAAGCGTGTGATTAGATCCTAGCCAGGTGTAAATTTAACCTATGCAACATGACCAAAACGATCATATTACTGCATATTCCTGTTCCTTTAAACACACACTAGTACATGTGCATCCAATACTATTCTGATTAAAATTGTCAAAGAGAACAATTTGTATGTTATGGGTAGGTTTGTGTTTATTAAGATTTATATTAGGGTCATAAATTTACAGCTGTAGATTATTTTTTTCAACTGGCCCCTTATCAAGGTCTCACCTGAACAAAAATGATTCCTTTAACAATCAGTTTTCAGTACTTGCTTTGTCTCTTTTACAATGAAAGGACTTGATAGGATATGATCCTCATCATATCCGGCATGATTATTATCATTACATGCCCGAGGAAGAGCTCACCACTAATTTACAAGGGAGCTGACAACAAAATTTGTTGTATCTGTTTTTTTTTATGGTGACGTGAATGTGAAGTGCGTCAGTGATGTTCTTCTGAGGAGCTTACCTTGTCAGAGGAAGCAGTGAGCAGCCAGCAAGAATCAATAAATTGACTTCAGGAGCCTGTGGAGCCACTGGGCTGACTTTGACAGTACTCCCATCACCTTTTCTCACACTCCTCTTGACTGTTATGCTCCAATCAATGGACTCCAGTGACTGGAGCCATCCCAGTGACCACAGAGCCTATCAAGTCACTGAGTGCACCGTGAACTCTGCAACATTGATCCTAAAGCATCGTTTTCATGAACAGTAATGGTACCGAGGCCACTGAGTGACGGCGTGAATGACATATGAACACGTTCAACCTTTGCTCTGTGATATCGCTGTGACATTTAGGAGCAATATGAGCATGTACAGTATGGACGTTTATAATCAGTATGCATATAGTTAAGTTCGGATTGACTTAACGACATGCACTTTCTGATATTGAATTTAAAGCTGGACAAATCCAATTATTTTGTCGTAGCCAAGGAAAATGAGGATGCATGATGGAACAGTGGATCATGGTGATGAACTGAAAGAGAATCATCCGCCATCGCTGCAGTTTCCCCTCAGCTATACAAAGCCTCTTAGACACGCTTACTGATGAATCATCAACAGCGGAACATAAAGCAGCTAAAATCTTCACGACAATTAACACTTTCTATGATTGTTGATGAGGTGAATGGCTTCCTGCGATGCCCCCAAGTAGCCAAATACATTAGTAGATCATCATCTTTAAAAAAATAAATAAATAAAAAGGTAAACAGCAATGTGTTACCACGCCACAGTCACCAGAGCTGTCGTCAACACCTCTTAAAGAAAGTCCCTCTTGACACACCGTAGGGGTTGATATCGCGAGTGTAATGAGCATTTCCTTTAGACTTCTGTTATCAACCGTGTAGACCCTGTGTAGTTCCCGTGTGAAGTCTGTACGTATTTACGGGGCAAACCGCTTAAGCCGAAACAAGGAAGTTCATGGGAGATGTGTCGTAACCACGAAAACGCCGTAATTCGTGACCGACATAACTCGAGGACCCCCTGTATTCTGTTTGAATACAGTTACTCAGTAAAATGGCCCATTTCGTTGTATGTATCTTTTTCGGACATGATTTCTACATCTACAATGTAGAAATGTTTGGTTGTGTCTCTCCGGTGATCTGAGTGGCTTCCACAGCAAGTGCGTATTCCACCAGAGATTACAGCCGTGTCTAAGCGTGACCTTTGTGACAGGATTTTAACAGCGCACTTCTTATCGTCAACTGTTGTTTGGTCTCTCGCGCTGAGGACTGCGCCGAGGTGAGAGCTGGAAGTGTCAAATCTCAGGCCTGAGACTTTAAGATGTGTGAGGGGAAACCTTTCGTTAAGTCGAATGTCGTAAGACCGAGACAAGAGTGATACCATCAAGCAAACATCACAGCACCAGACCCGCTGTTCAGCTTAAACTGGTTCTTTTTCCTGGGCTCTTCACTATCCTGCAGGGACGATTTAGAACATAAAGGATCCAGATGAACTTAAAGAAACTAAAGTGGTCTGTTGTTTCGAGTTTCACCAGCGGGGTGATAGTAGCCCACAGAGATCTGAGGAGAACAGGGCTCCACCACTGAGCTCTTGGTGTACAGCCTCAGTGGACTCGACATGCACAACAAAAGGCTCACTAAGCGCCGTAAATTACTAGCTGCCTTTGTTGTACAAGCTGCAGCTTTCTCTTGTCTTGTCTAGGTGAAATGCACTCTGGGATAAGGACGGACGCCGCGCTGAATATGCAGCATCTCGCACTGAGGGCAACAGTCACTATCTCCGAATCACAGCCCAGCTTGAATCATATACCGCGTCAAATTCATTATTTTATGATCAGAAATGTCTGAAACTAATTAAAAAGGGGGCCCTTATCTTAGCTTTGAAAGCAGATCACATACTGAGCGGGCGAACGGAGCTAATCCTATTGTAGCAATTTGTGACTGGATCACTTTGATTCGATTTGACTCCTCGCGATCGGCGGCGGCGTCTTTCAGACTGTTTTGAAAAATGCCGCATCGTGGCCACCAGGGAGGCCTCACATCAGACATGTTCCCGCTTGACAAAAAGCTGGCTGACAGGCAGCTGATTGGTTTTGTGCCCTTCATATTTCCTTCCCATTGTGCCTCCCTGTCCTGGCCGTATTTCTCCTCAATGACTCCTTCCTGTCAGCCATCTTGTGAACACGCAGGCAGGCTGTATGTGAGGGCCCTATTTCAGCACTGCTTGTCTCCCATGCAGGAAGCATAAGCTCTTTAGCACCTGCAGTATAAATTATATAACAGTCCTCCATATGGACCCTCCTGCACAAACACACAAACACACACACATACACACGTTTTACCTGCATGTGCACAGTGCAAATGGAGTCGGCAGCATTGTGGCTGACACCACCTCTGTTTTGCCTCTGTGCACAGACCCGGGCTGACAGTTCTGTGTGTTTGTTTCATACTTCTCGGCGTGACAGATGGGTGGGGTTTACTGCCTAAGAGTTTTAAATGTTGGGTAAAGTGTGAATGACAGATGGACGCTTAAACCCTGTTGCAATCAGTTTGCCTGTGATTGTGCCGACATTTTCTCGCTCAGGTGGCTCTGCTAATTCACTGGAACGCCAACAAAAATGCATCCTTTACTTTTGGATAAAGGTAGTGAGCTGTTAACCCACCACGCCTCAGCCGGTGAGGCTTTTAAATCATATCAGAACTCTTCATACTATCACTGTGCAGCAGAGGAACTATACAACTTTACTGACACAAATGTTTTGGTAAATACTAGAGAATCCGATTGGCCGATATTGGCATTGAAATTCTATATATGAGAGATGCGTTGTATAGTTTTTGATATACTTTTGTTTTGTTTACTTTTGTTTGTTTACCTGAAATTATTTAGTTTTTTTGGGGGGAAGGAGGGTCCCGCATGTATCGGTATTGGTTGATATCGGTATCGGAAATTAATAGTTGGACAATATCGGTATACTGGATATTGGTAAAAAGGGTTAGGGTTTCAAACCACCAACTACGAAGCTGGTCTGGAAATGTTTTCAAATGATCATTGATGTAGTTTGATGAAATTGCATTTTATGATGACAAAAAGTGGGGTAGCAATGACATAAGTTTGGCTAATTAAATAATGTGGATGGATTTCTTTCACCCGCTCTGCTAGTCAGACGCCTGTGGCTGTGTTGAGTGCGTCTGTAATCTTAAACCTTTATTTTCTTCTTTCTTTTGTTTCCCTCTTCTCTCTGTGTCCATTAGACAGAACCATACAGCCTTGGGATAATCATGAATTATTCTATAAAGCATCTTATATTAAGTGATTTAGCTGACTGAACTTGTTTTTTTATGGTGTTTTCTGCCTCATGTTCGTTGTGAACAAGCCTTCAGGCTTGATGTCATTTTACTGATGAATAACATAGTGTGAATATGATGAGATGGTTTATAGAACAGTCAACTGACAAAAACTCAATCAATAAATAAGAGTCGCTTAAGTAATTTATCAAGCAATGCGCATATTCGACCATCCTTTATTATCCTTTATTATTTTGCTGTCAACTGACTATGTTTAAGTAGTTTGGCAGAAAAAAAGTCGAAAGTGACGTATTCAGGCTGCTTTGTAGAGTTTTTAAGAATTAAACGTAGTGTTGACCCAGTTGTATGTCTGGCCATTCCTCTAATCAAGTCGACCGCATGTAAACATCAGTGTCAAGGCCTCGCGTCTATTCTTTGCTTCTTTATTTATGTTTTCATGGTTTTTGTATGTCCCCGTCTCTCAGAGATTTAAATTGCTATGCTCACACACTCGCATGCTCGCTCTCTGCTGTTTGTTTGGTTGGACGACTGGTGCTGGTAATCAGCTTTCAGTGGCAGCCTGAAAAAGAAGTTAAAGCAGGGAGCAGCTGCCAGCAATCACGCGCCTGCGAGTGTCTCCGCTGGTGTGTCTGTCAAGTGCGCATACAAAATCTAATCACAGATGGCTCGATCAGACATTATCTTTCTCTGGTAAAAAAAAAAAAAAGAGGCCTCTGTATTCCACATGTAAAATGGAGAAATCTTCCACCCACAGTGAAAGACAGCCTGTAGGCTTTTGCATGCAATGTGTGCATGAGTGGCTTTGCCGCCGGGCCTGTGCTCCATGCTGGAGCTGTAACAAGGGTGATGGATGGAGTTTGTTACTCGCAAGTGATTTGCATCATCTTTACTGTGCCATATATCTCCTGTGGGAACCATCACAAACCACGTTTCCCCCCTGTCCTTTTTCATGGTTAGAGATCACATTCAGTCAAAACCCACCGAAAGTTGCTGTTCTTTTATTTCCACCTTAACCTCACAGGCATGGTGGGGGGGAAAAAATAATAGATTAGTCTTTGATGCTACAGATCCACCTTTTTCTGGCCTCCCTCTGCTCCAATTGACCCTCCTCCGCACGGTGATCCACTTTTCCTTCCGAATGTTCCCAGGCTATACGTCTCTTGTTCCCGCTCCCCTCCTCTCTACTTTATCCCACTCTCTTGCTCGCTCTACCTCCCGAGTGCGACGGCTTCATGTTGCAGTGCACCTTCAGGCCATGTGTGGGATGGTGTTGTGGGCCGGCATCTGGCAGCCTCTGATAAGAAAGCGAATGAGCTAGTTCTGTTCCTACTGAGATGTTTTAATGTTTTTTCTTTGCTTTTTTATTTTGGGTCATTTATTTGGCCAAGGTTTTTTTTCCCCCCAGTGTCTCAGGGACCTTGTAGAAAAGTCATATACAATGGACTCACACCACTGTGTTAACACGGTGTCCATTGTTGCTCCCAAGAAAAGTACAAATCCATGTGTGTTCAGTGAAAAGATATGGATTTGTTCGTGTTCTGTGAGATTTCACATATGCGTCACCATATTGAAGCTGATTTGGCATTCTGTCCTGTAAAGCAACACAAGCTGCAAACACGACTTATGTAATGACTTATGACCCATGTAATACAATGCATCTAACAACAAACAAGCCTACCGTTTCCCAATCAAACATGAGGTTAATTAGATATTAATATTAATAAGAATCAACATTGCACATTGTTTTTGGTCCATTGTTATGATAATAAAAAATAATATATAAAAATAAAAATATATATGAAAGGAAAAATATATTATATACATACGGTATGGTCTGGCTATTCCGCTTCCAAATACTCTAAATACTCTGTAAGGCTTTCACATTGATTACTGCAGCTTTAAGAAAGGCCTGTTTATTATTCACTCTTTCAGTGGCTTAAGAGAAAATATGGTTTAACATAGCGCTTTAAAGAGACATAAACTTTGAATGTGCCCTCAGAGAGTCGAGATCTGCCTGATACTGCTTCAGATCCCAGCAGCTCATGTCTGTTTGGAACACTCTTCAGGCAAAGCCTGGACTTCACTCCTGATTCTAAACAGATCATCTGAGGCACAGGCGCCACGTTATCTGCTGGAATCACTTCCCATGAAGGTCTGAATATATTATATCCCACCTCAGAGGGTTAAGCACTGCAACATCTGTATATTTATATGACTGCTAGGCTTACTTTGCTGAATACCTTAATGGAGTTCTGTCCCAAATCCCACTTTTTGCACTAGTTTAATCTATTGTTTTGTAAGTGTTTGTGGGGGGCAGGATGTAAGGATGCTGTGACTCCCACAACACATCACCACCTTAAAATGAAATGTGCAAAAAAGAACAAATGAAGGTGGTGAGATGTTTCCTTATCACAGAGCAACCTTTAAAATGCATTATAGTCGAATCACCATAAAATGCATTATCATGTCATAAATAAACGTCTCAACCTTGGGGCTCCTCTGTTTCAGAATCTTAATTTTCACTGTTCGACAGGAGATCAAGACACATTACAGAACACAAAAGAATACACAAAACACACACATACACACACACACAGCATCTGGGGCTCTGCGTATCTCACACTTTGCTCCATCTCATGCTTGAGAGGTTCAGAGACCCGGGCTGGATGGTTCAGCAGTCGGGAGCGAAGCGGTGTGCCGGCACGCAGCCAGACAAATATTAAATGAATAAGAGACGCAAGTGAGATGCTTTGGCTGGATAAAAGGAGCAGAGGCATGAGGCGTGGGCAATGACTTGTCAGTTACCCATTTATGTCGGATATAACAGAGAAACTGTGACTTGCCTCAGGGTGTGTGAGCTGTACACTCTGATGGCTACAGGAGCTTAACCACCACTGGAACTACATGTGGTCTTCCTTAAATTCAGTGTGTGGAGTAAAATGTTCTGATATCCATCCATATGTTTGCTGGATGTTTACACACCTGAACCTTATTGGACAGTTGTAAGAAATTGGTAGTTTATTGATGTACTCACATAGAGTATTTCTGATTAATCTGTATGTAAAAAAAACTATTGTCCACCAAAGAAACTTTTAATCAATTTCCCTTTATAAAAAAAAGCTTCCATTATCATATTGCATGACAACATTACATTATTTCAAGTTAAAATGTTCAGGCAGCAGTGCATGCTGGGTTGCCCAAATCAGGAAACTCTAGTTTTCTTTGCTTACGTAAAACGGTTGAATGCAGAAATTATATGCTGCATAATGTTGTAACTGGGGTTAAGCACAACTTTAGCAAGCGCCATGTGGTCATAATATAAAACGAACAATTACTGCAATGCATTACTTCACACAGGATGGGGAGCTTTAGGATTCCACTGGCTAATAATGCTGCACTCGATCATGTACCACGTGTTAGCCTGAGGTGGTGGAAATAAATTTGCATTAAGTGTAGGTATATATAACGAAATCATGGTAATTAGTGTTTGATCGAACGTGTTATTAATGAACGCCCAGGAGATTCTGACTGCATTTACCTCAGTACTGTATTAACATGCAAATTAGCACTATCTAGTCGCTTCACCTGCTCTGAGCAGCTGGACCTCACTCATGCTTACCTGTACTGGCCACAGTGCAGGAACTGGCTGTGTATTGAGCTGCTGGCATGCTAAGTCAGACGCTGAGTACACAATGGAGACAGATGCAAACTCAAAATAACCTGCACATTTTCGCCCTGCTATTTTCAGAATAAATCTGACCCGTGGTTCCTTTGGGTGGCATAATTTGAAACTAAAGGGGTAACGTTTTTTGACGTTAACTAGCCTTTTGGAAACATTCTTCATAAAACTGGTTTTATACCACATTCGCTGTGTTTATTTTCAGTCTTGTGTGTTGACAGCCGCTTTGTCACTACAGCAGAGCTGCATACATGCCGTGATGTAATTTCAGTGGACAGCCATTAACATCTGCTCACAGTCATACTCTATTATTCCCTGAAATGAACTGATTAATTACACAAGACACCACCGTCCAATGAGATAACATCAGCCGTAACGAGTACTCACTAATTATTACAGGACTATTCACTAGTCATTTGTAAACGGTGTTTATAAATATAGTCATACATTAATGCTCAGTATGCATTGCATTAGCCATTATAAATGTTAGTTATTTCTCATAGACTATACCATCATACTGTGTTTTCTTCTTTAGTATACAGTCTACTACAGTTTAACAACCGGTGTGCCATGGTTGTTAAACTGTGGTGTCAGGCCATTATACACCGGTGAAACAATTCAAATCAGATTCAGTATTTTTACCTGCAGCATTTGCATAACCAAGATGGAGTAACCTCAAATGTTCAGTCAACATGTGACAAACTCCAGATGGTTTGAGCAGCCCTGCACCATTAAAAAGGTTGGATAGAAAATGAAAGCCTGTTGAAGGCTGATTCTCCATCTGCAGGAACCACATCTCAATAACCACGTGTCTGGCACGTGTCTACTGCACAATATCTTTGGCAATTCAGTGCAACCTGCTCAGCTCAGATGGTCCGGCTTACCTCCACTGGCACATGTGCTGGTAAATATGAATCAAGTCCTTAATAACACAGAGTGACAGACCATCTTGTAATAAGCTTGATACTTTGCTATTGACCATAGATTTGACCAACTCATGTATGCTTGATACGTGTTAGGAATTATTAACTTCTTTTTATTCTTACTTTATTCACTAACATCTGCAAATCACTTCTTTGACCTCAACGCGTTCATTCTAAACAGCGTCACAAATCATTCTGGTGTAATTGTAGCTGCAAATTGATAAGGAGCCTCTGATACACAAAAGCAACGAGGTGCTGTCAGAGGCATGACAGCCTCTACAAGCTAAACATCATGCCAGGCGAAACCACAAAGTGAAACAGACACAGTCTAACGCGATAAAGGTTAATTGGGTCGGCAATGGTTTGAAAAAGAGAAACGTAGAACGATGTCATTCCCTAACTCCTGGCATAAAGCAGCATCAGTAACTCGGATCCTGCTCTGGGTTCGATTATTATTCAAAGGAGGCTTTTATCAAATAGCAGGCAGGGTTGTCGGGTGTGGTTCATTTAATCAGCGTGTGCGTCAATGTGTGTTTGCAGTCCACAGGTACACAGTCGTTAGTGTGTCTGACCTTTCCCTCTATGGCGGCTTGTTAAAGGAACAGCTGTCCCATTTGAATAATCGAACACCGCAGATGAACAGTGAAACAAAGAATAGCTGAGGCCTGCTCTGTGTTTGCACTCTGACATAAGGACACTAAACATATTTGCTGCTGTTTCCAGCAATAAGTTTTATCTGCTGTTAACATTTAGTTTAGGTTGATTCGATCGTGCAGAGGCGAGGAGAGCGGCGGCAGCAGCAGCAATAATCTGTGTGTACATATCTGAACACACTGATGTGATATCTGTATTATTTCTTTTCTATTATCTCTGATATCAATTACAAATACATCCAGTTTTTCCTTTCACTATCCGAACTTAATTTTTAAATTTTCTCTTAGGATTAAAGAAATTATTAATTTTTACATGGGTAAAATGCAAACAGGAACTGCTAATGGCTTTTGATTTTGGAAAGTGATCCCTCAGAAACCCTCCTGGCTGGGACTGAGCTCCCTGCTGTTATCGAGGTTATCTGGGGTTAGATTATAAGTGGAGATCCTAAATCTCCGGACAGAAACTACAAGGCTGCACTTTATCCAGCACTGACACCTGAAATAAGTCCTTCCACTCTACAGCTCTGTTCCCGGGAGTAGAGGAAAGTGCCGTGGTGCTGAAGCACAGCAGCACTGCACCTGAGTAAAGTAAACCCATGACCCAACCCTGTTTACCAGCCAGAAAACAGATCACTTCAAATAGCAACAGCATTTTTTTTTCTAAATGAGACTCTCTCGCTAAATATATATATATATATATTTATATATATAAAAACACAAGACTCTGTTTATTCCATACTCGTAGACAGCTCATCCTTTGTACAAGCCTCCTTAAACAGGCTGACTTACCCTATAGACTTTAACTGATAAAAGTGAGGAGGTTGTCAGAGAGACGCGCTCGCAGTCGGTTGATGTAATCCTCGGTATCTGGTTGTCACTGCTGTGGAAAGGTAGAGCCTTTCAGATAGTCTGTTTCTGATCCAGCAGACAGGTGACTGTGTGTGTGTGTGGGTGTGTGGGGGAAGGGGGTTGGTTGAGTGGACAGACAGATTACTTTGATTATCATCCAGTTTTCAGCCACAATGCACTGCTGCCATTTTTCCACTCCGATAATTTCTTTTGTCAAGACTTTCCGTGTCGGCAACATCCTTTGGCTTGGATGCAAACGTGCCAGGCTGCAGATGAGTCACTCAAACAGCAGCGGGAGATAACCGTTGCTACCAGCACCAGTGCGTGATGCAACATGACACCAGTGGATTGCACACAGCACGCACGGGTTTACCAAGGTGTCATGTTGTGACCCTTTTTATCCCAGACGATATTACGGAATGTTGGCGAGTTGAGCTTTGCCTGCCTGCCGCTCACTCAGACTTGGCAGCGAGAGTGTTTCATTCCCTCCTCTGTGTGTGTGCTGAAAGTTGACGCCGCTAAATACAGCTGAAAACTGCAAATTATTACTGAGGCTCAAACAGGAGAAAGCTCTGTCGAAATGGTGGAAATGATGAGGTTTGTAAGTTTGGACACGGAAAACTTTTTGCATGACATGATGTTTTATATCTAGCAGAGGGTACGGCCCTAGAAACAAGAAGCCAATAGAATGAGTCTGTCTTTCCTCTCAGGACCCACATTACATGGTGATGTACACATTTTGTGTACCAGATGGCAACACCGCTGTGCAGCCATGTTCCCATGAAGGTTACCCTAGTAGGACAGAGTTCTGCTCACAACACACGCCTTGATTCTCAAACAATTTCAATCTGCCACGACTGACGACTCGGACGATTTTTATTTATGGTGTGTTTATATTCCTAGATGCTAAAAGAGTGTTTGCTGCAAAAAAATATATATATATCTACCAGTGCTCTGCCAATCAAGTTAAAGTGAGAGATTGTTTTCATCAAACCAGGAAATGCTGTTGAGGTCAGGAGAGTGTCTGTCACGCACTACTATTTTTTATCAGTGTATTCTCTTACATATAACATTTACATAATGCTACCTTGTAAAAAGCAAATGAATTCTGTCGCTTAATATTTTATGGACATGGAAGTATAATTCTTGCTGCGCTTATTTCCCTGATCCCTGAATTAACACTAATGACAATATAGTAAAATCCAATATAGAAAAAAAAATATTTATTATGATTATTTCATGTGATTCATTTATTATTGTCTGTTAAGGTTCTTTGTATTTGGAAATGTTGGACATGTTCACATGATGCACATGTAAGGGGAGAGCTATAGGGAAAACAAAGGTTCCCGCCTGGTTTTCCAGTCAAACAGAGTCAGTCTCTTAGCCCTTGGACACCGAGGGGCCATAAATCTAAGCCAATTAATGTTTATCCATTATCTACTGCTTATCTGTTTGTGGGTTGTGGGGGCCAATCCCAGCTGACTTTGAAGGGAAGGGTATATGAGTGAGGCATGAGGGTTAACTACTGCACCACCATGCCCTGAAGCTCCTGACTGCCATATACTCTCCTGCACAGTGGTTCGTACACAGGCCCTGCTCGACTGTCAGTCTGACAAACGCACTGGTTGACTTAGAGCAGCCGACAAATCAATGTCCATCAACATCGTCAATAATGTATGTCTACTCTGCTCCTATTGACTGGAAATCAGCTCCATAAATACATGTTCCTTTTCAGGAAATGGATAAAGAACAATTGATCACTGTAATCCAGACTTTGTCTATTCCTCTGCGTACAAGATATACTTCTTTTACATCAGTAAAATCTGGATAAACCCATGCGATGATTGATGTATTAACCTGATGCCTAAAACGTTAAGTGGTGCTATGAGTGCTTTGTTGTTCCTCTACGACCCAGTTAATTGCGCAATAACACGATCATAAAGCTTTTAAAGACATTAACATCTTTTATTACCCATGACTTTTATTTATTTTTTTTTCTTCGGCTACAATTGCTTCAGGGTCCATTTAAATGAATAGATGGTCGTCATTACACTAAGTGCAAATTAAACAGCTTTCATGTAGCCGCATACGACGACTGCAGACCTGTACGCCTGCAGTCGGGAAAGATGTCAGCTTGACCATAATTTCCGCTGGATCTCCCAGTCGAGACAAAATAATATTATTTATGTTGAATCGCATCTGCACTGGAAATAAAAAGAAAAACAGCTTGATTTAATTTGTAATGCGTATGAATGACAGATGATCCACTAATGTCTGATAGAAATAAATATCTGTTGCGATATCTGTTTGATTAACGTCAGTACCACTGAAAGTGCCCAAAACAATAGTCAGTTCTCCAAAGTGGCTCTACGTGCAGATCCATGGTTCATCCTGCTGGTGCATTTGAACTCTAATTAATACAAAACTAAGTTGCTGCTTTGAAATACCATGTCAACAAAAAACAGCAGTACTGACTTTACCTGCACTTACATACTACTGCAGAGCAGATATGCTATAGCTATGTGACCAGGATCCTATTTATAGTTAAACACTAATAACAGAACAGAAATATATGGAACACAATATGCATTACATGTTATAAGTAGCTTGTGCAAGCAGTGCATGTGCATAAAATGCAATAAAAAAATAGTATGTTAGAGACAAATATCAGAGTTTCCTATGTGAAATTACTATAAACGCACAAAGGAACTCTACTGAATGTGCCTGTCTGTGTTTCATCAGGATCTTCGCCGTTTACGCTGAATGGTCGATGTTGTTGTAGGCTTGGTGTAAAGGCCACGAGTAAATGGATGTGGACCTTTAACATCAGCCACGGTTTCTCATCTCTTTGTGACAGAGCCTCTTCTGTCCCCCAAAGGTCAACTTGCCTTTCCTCAGCTGGGTTTCCTCTGCCCACGAACCACAATACTCCACGCAAATGGTACTTTCCTATCCGCTGTGAGATGGGAAACGATACTCAACCTTTTTTCTTTTTTCACCGAAACCAGCCAGTACTGTGCATTTCTTGAAATTTATATATTCCTCCCAGTTTTTGAAAACGCTACCCCGCCCGCATCGGTTCCTTCTCAGGGGGAAGTGAGATCAAAAGCAAACGATAACAGGCTGCTGCTTCTGGGTTTTTCATCGGTGCTTCTAGATGCTGTCCATTAAAATTATTCCATGAGAGAAAGCGTCTGTCATCACTGACAGCTCTCCCCATGAGGCCCCCCCATGTGGGGGCTTTGCTGCTGAGTTTTGAGAGTCAGAAAAGTATGGATCATATCTGCAATTATTTGAGCGCCCTTTTTCCTCAGCTATTTTTTATTTTTTTTGCCACGCTGAATAGAGTTCTTTTTTTAAATAAATGGTTGTTGTGCCGCTGTAACAGGATTACATTGCTTGGATTCCCAATGAGGGTTTTGAATACTGCTTATGCTACTTTACCTCTATACCTCTGAGTTTATCATGTTCAATATACAAATACAAACGTAAAGCCATACAGATTCTTCCTACATGTGAAAACTGTAATTAACACAGTGTCACTCTTCTCGACATGTGTTAATAGTATACTTTTCACCTATACTATACATTTACAGCATAACCACTTATAAAGTGATAGAATTATACTTTAAAGATGATAAATATAGTGCCTCCAGGTGAGAGTTTCTCACCGATTCATAAACTGTCATATGGTCCTTTTTTTTATGAATTTTCAATTTATTTCACTTACGTTTTTTGTTTCTTATGTAAATCTTTGTGTTTCCTCTCTGTGGTGTTAAAAAGCTCAAAAGTAATACAGCACTGCACATGGCATTTGGTTCCAAAAACTCACAAACACTTGAATAATGTGTAATATTAATGAATAATGAATGATAATGAATGATAACAAACATTTGGCTATCATCAAAACATTACACGACATAACAGTCCCTCCCAGTGGTTCTAGTGAGGAACACACAGACCATAAGGCAGCGTTTTCCATGAATACGTGGTATTACTGGTGATGAAAAAGAAGCGATGATTGAAATTGATTTTCAGGTTTTTGCTGTATTCAGAATTAATGATACAAATGTCTGAGGGAATTAAAAACGCGTTGGATGAAGCCAAGTGTGGCCATCCATTTAGTGTAGTCAGCCAGGTGTGAGGCCTGTTAAGACGTTCACAGAGGCGTGTTGATTTTGTCAGCCGAGTCTTATACCTGCACATTGTGGAATTTTTTTCTCCAAATTGCACTGTCTGCTGAAACAGTGCAGAGAGAATGGGGCAAGCAAATAAATCAGACAATAAGACGAATGCATGTTTTAAAAAAAAAAACAGACCATGAGCCACTTTAATCCTCCTAGATACAATTTATAAGCATGTGCTCATTTAAAAATAGCCTCATGCAGGCAGTGCTCATGATTTTGCATTGCAAAATAAAGTGCATGACATGTTATAATAAGGAACATTAATGTTACGAATCTACATGGATAATATTCAAGCCATCTCAACAAGTGTAGACATTTGCTTCATGGTTGAGAGACCATCATTTCTGCTTATATATGTTAATGGAAGCTTTTGCACCACTTTTCTGTGAAACATTTTAATGAGTAGGTGAAAAATTCTCTGAATGTGAGGGCAACCCTATTGTAATGTAAAACTGGGATGAGTCACTTAATCTGAAAGTACAATGGGCTTTGAACTGATCCCTTGTTTCCTTCTGTTTTCGCAGGTCCACTTCCTCTGAACTAACATGGACAAAGTGGTCTTCAGTCTCCTGTTTTTGGGAACCACAGTTATGATGGTCCATGCATGTCCCAAATACTGCGTTTGCCAGAACCTCTCTGAGTCTCTGGGGACGCTGTGCCCCTCTAAAGGCCTGCTGTTCGTCCCACCAGACATCGACCGGCGAACTGTTGAACTCCGCCTGGGTGGCAACTTTATCCTCAAGGTGACCACTCAGGACTTTGCCAACATGACAGGTCTGGTGGATTTAACCCTGTCCCGCAACACCATCAGCACCATCCAGCCTTTCTCTTTCATTGATTTGGAAACCCTGAGATCCTTGCACCTGGACAGTAACCGGTTGACGGAGCTAGGGCCAGATGATCTCCGGGGGCTCATCAACCTGCAGCACCTGATACTCAACAACAATCAGCTGAATCGAATCTCCAAAGCAGCCTTTGATGATTTGTTACTGACGCTGGAAGATCTGGATCTGTCTTATAATAACTTGCGCAGCGTGCCTTGGGAAGCCATCCGCAAGATGGTCAACCTCCATCAGATGAGTTTGGATCATAATCTAATATCCTTCATTTCCGAGGGGACTTTCACAGATCTGGAAAAACTGGCCCGTCTGGACCTCACCTCTAACCGTTTGCAGAAGCTCCCTCCAGACCCGATCTTTGCACGCTCCCAGAGCAGTGTTTTGATGAGCACTCCTTACGCACCTCCACTCTCTCTAAGTTTTGGTGGAAACCCACTGCACTGCAACTGTGAAGTGCTCTGGCTTCGAAGGCTGGAACGCGATGATGACATGGAAACCTGCGCTTCTCCTGCCAGTCTAAAGGGACGTTACTTTTGGTCTGTTCGTGAGGAGGAGTTTGTTTGTGAACCCCCATTGATCACACAACACACCCACAAGTTGCTTGTTCTGGAAGGACAAACAGCTAGCTTGCGCTGCAAAGCTGTTGGTGATCCAATGCCAACTGTGCATTGGGTCGCTCCTGATGACCGTTTGATAAGCAACTCCTCCCGAGCGACGGTATACGAAAATGGCACCTTGGACATTATGGTCACCACAGCCAAGGATTATGGTATCTTTACTTGCATAGCTGCTAATGCTGCTGGGGAATCTACAGCCTCAATTGAGCTATCAATTATCCAACTCCCCCATCTGAGTAATGGTACAAACCGTACCACACAGTCCAAGTCTGGGCTTTCGGACATAACTAGCTCGACCAAGATAAGTAAAGGAGAGCCTAAACCTCTGCCTGAGAAGGTGGTTTCTGTATCTGAAGTGACTGCTGTGTCTGCTCTGGTCAAGTGGACTGTCAGCAAATCAACTCCAAAGGTCAAAATGTTTCAGCTTCAGTACAACTGCTCTGAGGATGAAGTCCTCATATACAGGTAAGAATAACAAATGAAGTACAACTTTATAGAAGTAGGAATAGACCTCTCTGTTCAAAGTAGTAAATCAAGCCAGAGGTATCATATTTAAGTTCAGAACAGACACTCTCAGCTGCTAGAGTCATCTGCATATTGTTTGTTGGATGAATACTTGAGACATTTTTTTGAAGTGTTTCTCAGAGATCAGCATTTATTTTTCCTAATCCCCCCCCCAAAAAAATTTTTAAGAAACCTAAACTGAAATACCCTGAACTATTAATTAAAAATCAAAGTATAAAAGGATTAAGAAACCCACTCATTAATGTATCTTCTCTAAGCTGCTCAAGTCCATAAAATGGAAGCTTGGAGAGACTGTAGCTGGAGACTTGGTGAAATCAATTTCCTGTGTCAAATGAGACAGTGAGGGCAGGCTCTTTAAATGAATATAATTGAACTGGAAAAAGAGAAAACAGCCTCGCTTCTAATATTAATTCAATTACAGTACATTAAAGAGCACCAAATATACTGGGTTGTGTTGTAAGAACAAACAAATAGATTGATACAATGTATTATATCCCTCAGCTTTCAAAGGCAGTACATCATATTCTATGTCATTCTTTTTGAATTCACTATCCCCTTTGGTTACAGCAGTGTAACGCGATAAACACACTGATGGATCCTCCAGAGAATAAAAGTTGGTTGCATGAGCAGAATTTAAACATCAGTGTAGAGGCCGTTGTCAAAAGATGTTACAGCAGTTTTATGCCAACTGGCAATTAATGGTGTACCAGTGCCTCATTATGAATCAGCAGCAACTAATTCATAATGGAGACTATTGCACCAATTCATTCAGTGCAATAGTCTTGCTCAGTGTACCTGTAATGTACATTTCATCAAAAGCCATTCAATGAAAGATAATGGTTAGAATATGGGAAAGCAAAATGGCTGGTTATTAGCTGGGAATATGAGATCACAACTGCACACAGTAATCAAGAAACATATTACTTTTTCAAACACTGTGAATGCAACCCCCCATCCCTGCGAATTCAATAATAAAGCGTTTATCTGATTTCCCTGCTTGCACACACTGCGCCAGTTTGTCATGCCAGAGAAAAGAGAACAATATGAATTTTCGGTAGCTATTTTTTCTTCCTGGTGACAGAAACATTGGATGAATCATCCGTGTTTTTATGAAATGCTTTATGAATTTCCTGTATACTATATGAAATTGCGAACACAAAACCGCTGTGTACTTTGTAAACAGCCTTTGTGCGTTCGTTGTTTTGCAGTATGTTTCCAAAAATAAAAATGAACCTTACTTTCCCGCTTCTGCAGGGAACTAAGTTAAAATATTGACAGCTAACTCTAAAATTGTCATTGTCATGTGATTTGTTGATGTTAAATGGTTTTATACTGATTAGTAATGGTCAGGGCGCCTTGTAGGGGGGAGACGGTAGGACGATTCCAAGAATCCCAGAAATGAGAGAGTATAGGATAGTATATATACTCTTTGTGTGGAGGGGGGCAATTGGATTTTTTTGTCATGGGGCCCAAAATTCCTGGCGAATTCCTGGCTGCGCCCTGATAAGGGTACATGTACTGATGTTTACATGCAGTTTGAAAATGACCTAAAGCAAAAGATTTACTTTGTGTGCCCTTATTATTAATGCGTGTGCAGTCCATTTGCATGTCAGCTGATAAATTAAGTGCAGGAAGCAAGAGGTAATGCACACAGGGAGGCCTACTGTTTTTGAATTAATATTGATATGACTTCATTGGCTGCATGTGCACACCTACTGTGCTCTAGTTGGCTGACACAGTTTTCCAGGGCACTACCCATGCTTAAGAAGCAGCAAGACTAAAAATCAATCTTAGCCATGTGGGGGAGGAGAGAGATTGCATGTGTTCTCTTCAAGCATGCAAGACAACTTTCTAGTGATGTTCTGCGGCAGAGATTTGGATAGATCAAAGGTTTGGATGTATGTACTCCAGGAGAACAACAAACCAGCAATGGATGCATGACTGCAGAATCTATGCTGAGATAAATGCACATATTGCAATTGGTATTAGGCTTGTTCCATCTATGTGATATACACTAACTGTTACTCGTGATTTATAGTAAATCTAGTATGTACACTTAAAGCCTTCTCAGGTAAAGCCTTACATTCATAACAACATGTCCCCCACCAGCATGTTTTTCAGAAAAAATCTACCAGACAAACGTACCACTTTTGAGTCACAGAAGCTGACTATTTCAAACACTTTTGCATTTATTATCCCATCGGAACTATGTGCCACTTTTCTGTAAATTTCCTAAGGTTCAAATTTGTCAAACATTGCACTACATAGACTTAGGCTTTTCACAGTGTCTGCAAATGGCCCACTTAGTCTGACAAATCAATGATGTTCTATTGTGTTGGCGGAAAGCAGTGGTCAGTACTGTTAAGTACAGACTGAAGAACATTTACAGTAAATTTACAGAACGTTTACAGTACATTTGACCAGCACCGCATTGACCAGTTTCACTCACAACACAGTCTTTATAACAGTCTTTGAATTTGAGTTTGACCAGTCAAGGACTAAAAGAAAATATAAGTCAAGTTAACCTGTGCTTTCAAGTTTTGAAGGGTACATTTACCTGTGTTCTATTGCAAAGTCATGTAGATGTGTTTTGGGAATTAGAGTGTAAGGGCAATGTTGCAAAAAGAATAATAAACCTATTCATGTTTATTTTAAATTGCTTTGATAATTATTGACAGGAAGACATTTGATATAAGGAAAAATATTTAAATACACACATCATAAAATCATGTGCGTATTTAAATGTCTCAAACAGATGAGTTTAAGGATAAAAAAGTTTGTTCACACAACAAAAAACGGTTCTTTGAGAAGTCCCTGGATTGAAAGTACATCTTGAACATTAAAGCAAATGCAGCCATTTAAAATATTTAATTTCTATTATTTCATGCATATCAATTGGATTAATACTCCGACTAATTGTAGCTGTCTTTCGAAATGACTTTGTACCTATAAATATCGACTTAGCAGGCATTATTTTGGCTAGTTCCTTAATCTGCCCAAGCTTAATAAACCTACCCATTGTTGCTTGTAACTCTAATGTACTCTGACCGTTTCTCGAACTCCCATATCAGGAAGACTGTATTGTTGATACTGTTCCTTTCTGTCTCTTTGTCTTGTAGGATGATTCCCATGACTCACAGAGCCTTTATCGTCACAAATCTAGTCCCAGGGATGCAGTATGACTTGTGTGTCTTGGCCATCTGGGATGACACTGCCACCACTCTCACTGCCACCAACATTGTCGGCTGTATCCAGTTCATCACCACGGAGGACTACCCGCAGTGCCAGTCTCTTCACAGTGGATTCCTAGGGGGCACCATGATCCTGGTCATTGGTGGCATCATTGTGGCTACGCTGCTGGTGTTTATTATCATTCTCATGGTGCGCTATAAGGTGACCAGTGGGATCCACACTAATAAATTGCCCTCTATGAGCAACACGTACTCGCAGACCAACGGGGGGTTGAACAGGTTCAATGGCGCTCCGCCGCAGGTCAAGTCTACAGTGGTGGTCATGCGTGAGGAAATGGTTGAGTTCAAGTGTGGATCCCTTCAGAGCAGCCTGTCCTCCTCCTCCTCCTCCTCTAACTCATTAGAGAGCCACACAGGGATAGGGGCTGGAGATCGCTACAGCATACAGGGCAGTGAGTGCAGCACCCTACCCAGCAGCAAATTCAGGAGGCATGGGCATGGCGCGAAAGCACGACCAAACCTGGACCACCTTTTAGGGGCCTTCACCTCACTGGAGCTGAGAGGGGTAGGGAGGGATCAACAAGGGACATCTGGCCCCTCCACCAATTCCAACACAACGATGACGGTGGCCGTGGCTCCGCCCTCTGATAAAGTACCCCTCCTAGGAAGGGCCGAGTCAACCACGATGCTGGGACGTCTCCTGGGGCTGCCCCAGGAGGGGAAGCCCAAGAGGAGCCACTCGTTTGATATGGGTCATGTGGGGGCTACGCAGTGTCACAGCAGCCACCCCCGCAGGATCAGTAATATCTGGACTAAACGCAGTCTCTCAGTTAACGGCATGCTGCTGCAGTATGATGACAGTGAGGAAGAGAAGCCCACTTTTGAGAGCTCTGAGTGGGTGATGGAGAGCACTGTTTGAATACAGGCGCTGTAACTGTGAGGTCCGCGGTCAAACAGTGAAACTATATCAGGAACTACATCAAGGAACATGAGTGCAGAGGGAGGGGAGTTCCAGTGGGAATCCACCTTTGGGTATTGCATGAAGTTCATCCATGTTAATACTGTCTAAGTACATATGTGTGAAAAGACACTAAAAATAGATTGATTTCTGGCCATGACGTCAAAACTCTGAGAGTCTGTATTTGAAAAAAAAAAAATCCATTTGAACAACACAGGATCTGGGATTGTGCAGACACATGGCTCATATTTAATGAATCCCAAGCCACAGGGAACTTGGAAGTGTCTCAGAGAAAAGGGATAAAGTAAGATAAGACATTCAAAGTGGATTCACTGCGTCTTTATCCAAAGACCGTTGCGGGGATTCGCCATGACTGTGGAACTCAGCTGAACATGCATCACAGTGATGTGGATCCTTAGCATGAAATGGGACTATTGCAAGGAGGAGCGAGTAGAAAACGAAAAGAAAGTCATCTTAATTTTCATCTGGGTTTTTCTATCATTTTTACTATTTATTATTTGAGGTGATCCATCAGCAGAGAGAGATACAGCTCTATAGTGAGGTTATAGATGCAGCGAGGGTGAAACACAAACACACACACACACAAAATTTACAGTGTCCCTCCACATACTGCCATTCATTTAACAATACTATAAGTCAAGTCACTAACTGATGGCAAGATAAATAATAGTCCTAGTCACTAAATCAGTAACACTGGACCATAACAAGCCAGTCTTGTTTTCTACCTCAGGTTATGTATCATATGAGGTTATTTATATTGTGAAAATAAATTTAAAAAAATACAACAAAATCCAAATGCACATAGATGGAACGCAAACGTAAAGTTTGCAAATCTTTCAAAGTATTATTTAGTTTTAAAAAAATCAATTAAGTAACTTCCCAGCTTAGGTTGAAGTTCTACTACAACAAAATGAATGCTTTGAGACACTAACCCTACTGAGTAGCAGAGCCAGTCAACTAAAAGGCCGCTGACGCAAACAAGGTATGGTTTAGATACGAAGGAGCCACCTGAACCACCACAGCGGGATGTAACGTTTGGCTGCAACCCAAATGAGAGGGTACAAGCGTTACCTACTCAGCTGGGTTAAATGGAGGAATGAGTCCATTTTTACGCCTTTCACCCCAGTGAAGGTGAATATACGCTGCTTAGGAGAGGATATGAAGTGTAGTAAAAGTATGGAGAAAGATGGTTTATAAAGGGCCAAACAGCTGAAAACTTTGGAAATATATTTTTTATGAAATCGCTTCAACCTTTGTTGGTTCATGAATTGTCTGAATTGACTCATCAGAGCAATCGCCAGTACTCTCCCACACTGGACTATTCAGCATAACAACAACGTCCCCACAGATCTCGATGCCTTCTTCAATACCCCTACCCTCTGCTGCATTTCAAGATGTGGGGTGGTCATTCTTGTTTTCGTTTCCTTCCCTAGGTGTACTGTTCTGTATATTGGCATTTCTTTTGTACAATAACTGGGCAAGAATGTAAAGGGGGTGGTGGGGTGGGGTGTTGTTAAGTAGTACTTTTATTTTCATGTGAAGCAAACAGTGAGAAGGTGCTTTACTGTGGTGTACCAACTTGGTCATTGTTAGTTGGCTCAGTTGAACGGTGTTTTACATGACAGCGAGTAGAGAGAAGTGTGGGACTATGGGTATTACACCTTTACTGCTTTATGGTGTGCAATATGATAATGTGAGACAGTATTTCTTAAATGTCAGATGTCCTGCCATATTGTTAAACCTTATTAGTTGCCCCTTTAGCCCTCGATGGAGATCCTTGTGGGCAAATTTGCAACAACTAGGCAACACAGAATATTTCTAAGGTGTTTTACATTAAGGACTGAGGATGGCCTTTTTTCAAGGTGAACAAATCCTATGAAAAGACCAGTGAATGAATCCTAGTACCAAATGCTGCCTGTGGATCCACAGACCAAAACTATGAAAAGCACAAAAAGCACATCAGTGAGCCACACTTTAAGATTTGGTAAGATCTGGTTTCCATTTTCTTGTTACCATAAACACACATAAACACACACACGCACAGGGGAGTGACTGGTGTTGAGGTTGGGTGCAACCTGTATTCTTTTGTTAGTAACAACTAATTTCAAAAACTGATGTAAGTAAGAGATAAGTAAAACCAAGAATAACACCAACATCAGTCTTTAATTTGTCTGGTATTGTGTTTTCATGAATAAGACAATAAGCACACCTCTGTGTGGTTATTATTCCATAACTCGCATAAACAGAAACTTCACAGTGCTTATGATAGTCCTGCCAAGTACAATGTGAGGATTTTACCGATACGGCTTAGGAGAGAGCACAAAAAAGAAAAAAAAAATCCATTACATTCAACACTGATTATAAAGATAATAATGGCCTCCACAGTAGGCAAATCAATAAACAAATGATTTTTATTGGTCTGGGTAAACAAACCCTTTATCTTCTCTACACGTGCCGTCATGTAATAACCCCTTCTACTCTGTCTGCTAAGAACACTGTTTAAGTGTGTACTTGACTCGACATAGACAAGATTCTCACCTGAGGTTCTAGGATAAAAATGAGAAAAAAAATGTTTCTGTGTGAAAACATTTTGCTACAAAAGAATATAAAATATTGATTAATTCCTATGAACCAACTTGACTCCGCTGTGTTTTCTCTTCGAGCACGCTCTCACTTGCACAAATGTGCCTTGGATTACATTATTGAACATACTGAGCTGTGTTTTTGTTCCCACCTGCAAAATACCAAATAGCTAATTGAGTGGCCACCCTCTTTTGTTGAGTTTGTTTACCATGGATGAGCCAAGGCCTCTCCTCCTGAGGTCCACCTGCTGTAATCAGGCCAGTCTGCTGCTGACTCACCTCAGCACTGCCCTTATTACAAATCACTGGTACATGCAGCTCCTGGCCAGAGCCCATAATAAGGTCTTAATTCATATAATCTGCCAGGAAAGGTGCTTACGGCAGCACAGAGTAAATATAATCTCCACAAGGGCCAAGCGTTACATGATAAGACGGCGATATGCACCTGCTGAAAGCTCAGGTGGAACATGACCAGTGCAAGTTGAAGCAGGAAGGTTGTTATTACCTGGCTTTGCAATGTCATGATAGAGTCGATCTTCAAATCAAAGCAAATAGATGTGTGGAAAGGTGAAGGGGTGCGTTGAAGTTACGACTGCTTCTGTAGGTAAACTGTGTTTCTCAGTGCGGCTTTCACAACAATGTTGGAATCGTCTGCATAGAAGATCTACAGGTGCTCAGTCTTCCTGCAAGAGCAGGTCTGTAAATCTGTCTGATGTAAGCGTCATTAGATTATGACTGACGGATGAGATGTGGAAGAAAAACCTTGAGGGTTTAACCTTTAAACCTTTTGGCTGTTTCAATTTGCCGGAAACCAAAAGATGCGGTGGCGGAAAGAAAAGCAGGTTTTCATATTACTGCTCTTTTGCTTTGTAGCCTGTTGCTGAGCGGAGAGACTTGATAATGGCCTAATTTTATGAGACATCTTTTAATTTGTCTCGCTGACTCACTGACTCGACTTGACTTTACTCATACTCTGCAGCGGCGTTTGATAAAACACCTCTTTTCTCAGACGATAAATTCCAGGCCCTGTTTGCACTGTTGAAGCGATTTTGATTTGCAGATTATATTTTTGCGTCTGTATACAAACATCTTATCCCAGCATGGGCCTAATGTGATATTTAGTCACTTCTCATCTATTGCACAGCTCAAACCGCGGTGTTGTCCTTTAATAATGAAGTGCAAACAATGCTCCTGCAATGCACAGTGTGTTTCCTAAACAATATTTTAAAAAAAGAATAAGAAAAATACTGATTTTCATCTTTTATCAATTGATTTTTTTGTTGATACTCATAAAATGTCATATACTACAGCCATGTTAAAAGCTCTGTTCACCATTTCACTCCACCAATGTGGAGGGTGTGTAGATAAACACAACACAATCATTATCTCTTTCCCTACACGAGTTGCTTATACAGTAATTAATGTTTATGATAAATGTGCAAATAACAGCCACAGTTAAGATCGCTCATGTCTTAACCAAGCACATTAGGTATTAATTCACGATGCAGTAATTAAACTCACCGTCATAAACCATCTCTATACTGACGTCTAACAAGCTGCAACAAGCAGTATCGGACAGCAGGCGTCCTCACCTTTCGCTCCTGAAAGACCTGATGTGACCTGTCATATAGGTGTCCACCTCCAGGGAGAGTAGCTACAGTTTTATAACTGTTTGACTTTATATTGTTTTTGTTTTAAGTCTAAGGTAGCTCTGTAACACTCTGCGACTTTGCAACTATGCAAATCGGTGTCTCTTGATCATTAGTCATCTGAGATTAGTTTGTCTGTGAGGCATGTTTCACATCAGCAAATGCTTCTTGGGAACAGCAAACGCAGATTAATGTTTTGTGTGTGTGCGTGTGTGCATGTGCGTGCGTGTGTGTGAGTGAGCGAGAGAAGTTAAGAGAGAGAGAGAGAGAGTCAGACACCTCCAACAAGGTTGCACTGACTGCACTCTCCTGACTGCAGGGATGATGATGATGATGCAGGGAACCATGTGCATGAGAAAATGTTCTTGTATTAGCCTGAGGAGACTGGTTTGACAGAACACTTACACACACAGTGTCATCACTTGAGCCAGTCAGTCGATTCATTTCACATCTGCCTGGACAACTCATAATACAAATCTATATAAACCACATATTTGTGATGTATAGGAAAACAACAGACATTTGTTTACTGTGATCTTACTGCACTGCCTATTGGGAACATTCACACTAACCCCTCTGTTACCTCTGACAACAATCTGTTTTATTCCAGTGAAGCAAGTTTTATCCTGCAGGCCATTCGCCCCTTTTGGGTTTAATGGAGTATTTTCTCTTGCACAGTCCATTTTGCATAGTAGCAGCTCCGCAGTGCATCTATCTGTCATTTTTATGCCTGAAGAAGGCCTGCGGTTGTGTATTCTCTCTTTTTATACCAGCATACAGACAATATTGGAGGGCATGACAAAAAGGCTGCGTGGCCATAAAAGTGCGTGTCCATCACAGAGAGCAAACCTTATCTACTGCCTGCTTCTGCAGGCCTATCACCACTTTCACTGGGAATCTTCGGTCTCAGAGTTCTATATTAATAACCTCATTATTAATAAAGCCTGAGGGGGAAGCGGACTAATTGTGTGGGCTTTGTTTGTATCTGCGCAGGGGAAAGTTGTGCAGCTGGACTGGAGAGTGAAATCTGAGTTTATTTTATCTCGCCTCGAGTTGGTATCCTCTCACCCAGTCTTAATAAGTATTAAATCTGCTGTCACTCTGTGTCTCTCCCTGTAATGAGCAATTAGGTGATACCTGCTGGATAGTGTAATGATATGTCAGAATGCAATAAAATGCTCCTCTGGATGGCAACAAAATGCAATCACATCACCACATTATTACATTAACTGTCATTTATGGTATTTTTTTTCATAGGGGTGTCACATATTTTTAACTGCGAATGTAATTTCAATCCAGACATCCTCATGTCTGGCATTTAAGAATCTATTATATTGCAGTATTTCTAGTGATTATGTTGACTACAGATATACCCACATATCTTTTAGATGATCGTTTTAGTTGAGAAGGGAAATATCGTCTTACAGTGTAAACATTCTCTGTGTTACTTTAGTTAAATGTTCAAAATTTTAATTAAAGCTGCACCAATCTTCTGTTTCACTATTTCTATTCAATATCTCTGTGTGACATGAAAGAGGTGACATGCAGTGACAGTAGCCATTTGGTCTACGGGATGTGTGAACAGGCAAGTGTTTACTGCTACTCACCATGACAACTCGATAAGCTTCAGCATATGTTGCGTCACGGCCTGTTCTGCTGAAGAAGTCATTCATGCAGCCTTAGTTCAAGAGAAGGAAATATTATTAACTTGCAGGACCATGCTGAAAGACTGAGTTCCAATAGTTACGTTATGAAGGAAATGCAGTATGTTTATCAGAGGTGGATTTGCACTTCATCCCACTGGATGGAAATGAAGTCATATATTCAGACAGGTGCGATCATGTGTGGACAGAGTCTGTGCAGCAGGGATTGTCGATTGTTTTTTATTATTTGTGTCTTTTCAGACTGAGTCTTGTGTTGCATCAACACCTCTCCACTTGCGATGATTCCCTCCTAACAACCCCATCTTCTCATTCCTCCTTGAATATTCTGTGTCTGACCATTTGTTTATATCACAAGTCACCTCTGTCTGGTATTGACGTTTCTGTGCAGTGAACATTTTAGCAACTCGCAAAACTTCATAAAACTGAAACATTAATCTCCTGTCAAATGCTCTTATCAACCAAAACACACTTTGGTAAGTTAAAGTCTGTTTGTGTGCAAGCTTTTAAACGTTATCTTTTCCATGGTGCAGTTATGCACCTGTCAGCATAACCTATAAATATTTCTGGCCTAACACATCAGTCATTTGACAGCTGATCACAGCAATCTGAATTAAAGTGTTTACAAAATGTACCCAGGAGATGGGCAGGTGGGGGGTAAAGTGAATTCCGGCACAAGGTCGAAAATCCTCTTGAACAAAAAGCTAAACAACACAAGACTCCTGAAACTCTGTGAGTCACAGTGAAACAGCAATCACACAGCAGCTTGCCTTCTGGCTTTTCATGTCCAGTCTTTCCAGACACAGGAATCATGTGGAAGTGCACCAGCGAGATACCACAGAAAGGTTTGTTGCAGTGTTAGCAATTGTGGAAATAAACTTCACCTTCTTAATCCATTATGGGACAGAGGTGGCACATGGGTAATGAGCCAACAGAGAGCTGTCACCAGATTCAGCCCACTGTCTTTTTTAATTAACCCAGGTGGACAGAACTAAACAAAGACATGTCCAAACTAAGTTGCAGCTATTTGCACTGTTTCTCTACCTCTATCCTTCGTACCAGCAGGTGCTGACTCGGCCGGGTTATTACTGACTTTTAATGCAGCAGCAACGCAGCGGCGAACCCTTCCTGTCAGAACACCCAAAGATAAGGCCATAAAAAAAAAAACAGACACATCTGCCAAATCATGAGCTGAACACGAAGGACAAATATTATAATTCTATGAAAAGTAATGTATTGTATTGTGTAATATCTGAGCTGCAGCTCAAACAGTGAGCGCGGTGTAATGTGGCTCAGTGTGACATCCGAGGCGCGGCATGATGAATCTCAGCGGCTCACCTCAGCTCGCCTCCTGCTAGAACACTGTGTAAACGTCGCTCAGTAAATAGAGCAGGGGAAGTGTGCATGTGTATGTAACCTTGAACTGTTTCTGTCTGCGGCTCCCGTCCCCAACGCAGCGCCATCTACCTCTGTGTCACCCAGTCGTTTGCGATGATGAATGGGACTAAATTATTACATCCGACTGGAACAGGTATATGTGGTAAACATGTTTGCGAAGCTCATGCAGTAAAATTGCCTCGGTAATTGTGGCGAGATTTTCTTTCTCCAAAATGAGCTTTATGAATAATTTATATAACACTTTAACGTAGTAAATGGTCCAGGAAATAAGCCACATCCATGAATTGTATTGACTGAAATGATATTTTCTCAAGCCTATCTGCTAGGTCAGCAGTCATCCTCTGGTTATATCTATTTTGTTTGCCGTAACAGTCACATTACACATCTTATTGCAGTGTTTTCACATGATTCCGCGTAAAAGGAAAATGAGCAGAAAATTATATTGGTATCAGAGTTTGAATCAGTCTATGTTCCATGTGATATAGGAGTGTTTCCTGGAAACACCGCAGATGATACTTTAGGCAGTTTCTCACATAACAAAACAGAAACCTGACTCGAGGTGTTAAAATCAGTCACTCCTGTGAGGTCACAGGAAATTCACACAAAAAAATACTTCTGATGGATAACACACACACGCACGCAAACACAAACTGAGTCTCCCATGGAAAAATATGATATTGTGACATTTTACTGCAATCAGCAGAATTTAGTGTAAAGAAGTGACAGCTGTGGGTATTTGATATAACACAGTATGCTGAAGTGTCAACTTGTATTGTAAACCTAAGCATCTAAGCAAGAGATATAGGCCATAAATATATTTATAGTGCGAGCAATGTCGGAACACAGACAAATGATTATCTCAGTGACTAAATAACTGATCATGAAAAATAATAGCCATAGTATAAATATTCATAATTGATGATCATTGTTGTTTATTATTAGAATATTAACCCCTTATTTAAAATACATCTTATCATATCTGATATGTATCATATCATGAAACTGAAGATTTTTCTGTGTAATAAATTCTCATCATGATATATTTTTCAGGCAAACAACAGAAACACTACCAACAACTAATGGTCCATCTGTGCATGTGATATGTGTATGCAACATGAGCACTAGTGCAAAACATGCAATACTGCAGTTTGGCTCAGTGTGGCAAATAAATATAGATGGGATGTAGTAATGCACACTGCAGCTCCATATGGCTGTTGTTTGGAGCGGTTGTTCGCATCATTAACCTGCAGCAGCGAGCTCCAGCAGGCATTCATACAGTACATATGTGTATATAATTAGCGCTTTGATATTTTCTTATTTGATGTCATGATGTGAATTACAAGCTGTATGTTAACTTTACAGGGTGAATGATTATACAGCTGCAGCAGAAAACCAGCCCCCACTTTTCCATCATCATGCACACAATGATAAACAGTATCGGCATAGTGTATACACAAAGAAATACAGCATTCAGTGAACAAAACAGTGTTATTTTTATAAGCTCTGTCCTGCAAGACAGACGACGAAAAAGAAAAAAAAAGAAAATATACCATAACTATCTTGCCAGTGTCTATGTACTGTATATCAATGCACCTGCAGCTGTCCAGTGTACCAGAGCGACAGTAACAGGGTAAAGCTGCCTGTTGGTCCGGTGCCATGTGAGAACCCTCTCTGGACCGGTCTAAAATCCCTCCGGACGACCGGAGTCCAACCACCAGCATGTAAACCTGGAACAGAAAGATGGAATTACAAGGCCGGCAGAGACTCACAGTGAAAAGCCCAACCGCATTTCATCTGCGTCATCATTGACGTCAAGCGCACACAATTGTGCTTTCACAAAAAGAAAAGGGACATCCTAGCTCTTCATTTTCCATACCTACTAGTTAGGTTCAGGGTCACCTGACAGAAGATGGTGAAACATCCTGCATGTGAATCATCTGCTAGTTAAACCGCCTTCACCATTGTAAGTGAACAAAAAGCAACATGTTTCAACACTGCGGTCATCGTTAAACCACATTCTTAAACATATTAGTACCTACAATAAATGGAACCATAATTAAAGCATCATAATTTTGTATTAATGCTTTTTTTCTGGAGAGCACTCCAAAACCTATTTTCCTGTGAATAAGGGCGGCATAGATTATCCAAAAAACACTCATGGGAGATTTTGAAATATTTTATCATTTAGTATGTTTGGCAACACCAGAGAAATTATTTCTCCCAGGAGACCTGGTGCATGAACGGGCTGACAGAATCAAGTCCTTTCAAGTAATTCCATTAGTGTGTCCAGATTTCCTTTTCTTTTCCGACACTCCAGAACACCACACCACTTCAAAGTATTCACATGCTTCATATTTCCAGCTTGGGTCTTCAAACACCAGAAAATGTGGAGAACAGTGTGAAACGTCGCTGCTCCTGTCACTTTCACAAACTCGTCTTGAACCCCGGAACCCAGCTGTCCACATTTTATTTCTGTCTCGAAGTCTGATTAGAAATGATTGACTGACAGCGCTAATGGCTCATATTAGAATGTGCATTTGCCTTTATCTGTTGTCCCTCAGAACTCAGGAAAGACTGGTCCCCAGGCAGCTGAGCATTCGTGGTGCATGCTGGGAAAACTTTGCAGGCCTGAAACCACAGGGGGTGGCGGGACACTGAGTGCCTTTGTTGTGAAATGTTATCCCACAGCAGTGTGCAGTGTATCGCTTGGTTTAGTGGATGTACTTCTGTTGTCTTTATGTTCTACAAAGCAATATTTCCTTTCCCGACTTTCCAGTGGCACATGGAATAGCGGGGTACGTCAGATAACTGAGTCAACTTTTCTCCAAACTGAAAAGAACAGGTCAGATTCCTAGTTTTCAGATGTTGCACTGGCTTTATATTCTTGAGTAAATGTTCAAAGTTTCCTGACAGAATTGGGACAAACACAGATGGACGTTTTTTCATTTACAGTATGCAAACCTCAGCAACCTTTTCACACTCGTGAATGTGTTCAATGTGTCCCCAGAAAATGATGAAAGGCCGAACAGGATCCGTTCCAATCTGTACCTTAAATGATGCTACTTAGCTCTGTCATTAATCAAAAGGTCAATCCAAACAATCAGCTGAGGGGGTTTTCAGAAAATCAATTGTAAATTCATTTGTGTTTGTTGAAGAGAAAGAATCAATTTCTCAATAAAACAGCTGGAGTGGTCTCAAAATGGTAAATTATAAGACGTAATGACCAATGATTAAAAAGTCAAGGGTTAGCCAACTTCTTCACGTGTCTTTGTGTGTTACGTAGATCTTTCTGCAAGTCAGTGGTTCCTAAAGTGGGGTGTGCGGCCCCTGGGGGGGCGCAGTGCCATTTTGGAAACCATGGCTGTAAGTAAACATCACTGTGAGAATGGTGGAATTGGCACTAAGATATCTGCACATTGTCTTAGCAGATAATGTCACATTATCTTATCTATAAAAAACATATCTTATTTTAACTTATCTATTCAAGCACTTTTTGCTGTGCCTTTAATCGTAAGTGGGTTCATTTCTGACAGAACTGAAACAAAATGTAAATTGTAAATTGTTAAACTCCCATCCACAGCAGTGACTGTTAGCTAGACACCTGTTGAAGGCCTTGATGGGAACATAATAACCCATTATTTCTTCCAAGGTTACCAGTGACTGCACATTATCAAAGTGTCACATTACTTTGAAAAAGAACCCAATTTACAGCTATTGAGGTCATAAACAAGGCTTTTCCCTCAGTCTCCTGGCACACTAATGATGTAAGGGATTCATTACCGGTGGGTAAACTTTGTGGGCCCTTTCAGTCCTTTTTTTGTTCTTCTTGTGTACAGGCCGAGAAAAGATGAGTTGGCTTGGCGGGGTCTTCAGTCAAAGTACAAAATACTTTATTGTTAATAAAGTACAGTGACATTTTATTACATAGTGGGTGAGACATGACCCCAGGCCTGATACATGCAATGTAGAAATGCAACAGATAACAGTGATGCGCATCTGCTATTACTGTCCTGTCCTCTCTGCCAAGTTCAGGTCACACATTCATTCTTGGATTATTTTGTACACTTCCTGGTTTATTTTGACACTCACATCTTGTCTCGTTGCAGGTCACTTCACTTCCTGTCCTCCTGTGTTTTCCCACCTCTCCCTGATTACCAGCCCTGCTACACCTGTGTCTAATTGACTCCCCTGGCCTGTGTATATAAGCTCCACCTGTTGTTGTTGTGTTGTTCTCCTATGTTGATTGTTTCCTCTCTGTTTTATAACCCTTTTTGCTTTTTGCCTGATTTTTGCCGATTCGCCATAAAGTTCACAGATCAGCAGATTCATAAATATGCATCGACATTCACACAGTGCTTTATATTGACCATTTATAATTGAATATGGACATGTAAAGGGTGGAGATTGGAGGTCTTACCCATGTATGTGAATTTCTGAGTGGCCTTAGTTTTATTAGTAGAAAGCTGCATATGGGTGAACACGTTAAACGTCAAATTATTATTGGCACAAGCCAGTTTCAGCTCACGTGCGCACAGCTGTGTCAGCTTTCTGTTGGTGAACGTTCAGTGGTCGAGGTTTAACGTGAACAGAATTACAGAGCCCGTTGAATTGGTGTTAACACAGTGCATCGAATAAAAACAGAGGGAAAGCTTCCCCCCCTGCATTTCACCACTCCTCTGTTTATGATCCCACAGAGCTGAACCCTCAGCTCAAGCAGCGGGAGTGTTTTCTCCTCCTCTAAGGCTCTTCCCCACCACTGCTGTCTATGAAATAAGAATAAATTGACCTGCAGGCTAAAGCCCCCTCGAAGCCACAGCTAGTAATGTGACAGTGGGGGGGAGGGGGCGATATTGCTTTTTCCATATGCTGAAATTCCCTGGTGTATTACTTAACTTGTTAAGGAAAGGTCAGGTTTCACAGGAAGCAGAGATGTAAGGACAGTGAAGATTGAAGCTTTTCGGTGAATGTCAACAAGACAATGCTTACCAGTGTAAACTATCCAGGTGAAGAGGTTCCAACTCACACCATAGGATCATTTCTCATCTGCACATCCAAATACATAGATAAGTCTATATATACATAATGCAATGTATAATAACAACATGATGATAGAAGGTTTAACTTTCACAATGAACTTGATTCAAGGAAGCAGTATAAATATTAGCATGTTTCCAAAACCATCTTAACTTTATTAAAAGATATGTTCTTTGATGGCTGCAATGATTTCAACCTCATGTTTTAGTTTTGGTTTGTCAATGAGCCAGTGGATGAGCATCTCAACACTAGCTGTAGCTATAACAAGGTAAATACACATACATTTACAAAGTGTGTCCATCTACCTATCTAAACAAATCAGATTCACTTCAGTCCTCACTTAATTGTGCTATTATCTATTAACTGTTTATAATGAATTAGGTTTAAAAGTACAGAGGATCCTCGTGTTACGACGGTCGTGAGATACGTTGTTTTTGTGGTTACGACACATCTCCCGTGAACTTCCTTGTTTCGGCTTAAGCGGTTTGCCCCGTAAATACGTACAGACTTCGCACGGGAACTAGTTGATGAGCACTCTCTCTGTCTCTCAGCGCGCCTGCCGGCTCTCCAACACCTCCACAGCGCAGCTAGGCTACTCTGCCTTGTGTTTAAAAGAGATGCACACGGACACCGATGGGTTCGGGATCGTCTACACGGTTGATATCAGAAATCTAAAGGAAATGCTCATTACACTCACGATATCAACCCCTACAGTGACAAAAGGCAATTCACCATAGTAAACTCTTATTGTAGGGTGGTGTTAGCGACATCTAGTGGCACAATGTATGCACAATGGCACAATGAATGTATGCTCCGACTAACGTCGAAATTCGGTTACGACACATTCTCAGGAATGGATCTCCGTCGTAACACGAGGACCCCCTGTACTGGTGTCCAACCTTAAGTCCTTTTTCTATGCAGGGAAACCAGAGAGAATATTAAGACAGCACTTTGTCTATTTAATGTCTAAACATGATCAAAATTTTGATTATATCACACGATCTTCATCAGCAGACACAAAATTGTCCACTGCTGACAAACAAAACATAACTGTATTACACTGACACTACAGTATTTATTGCATAGAGGAAAAGAAAAATAGTTGAATTTCACAGCACTTTAAAACACTTTGTTTGGTCCCTGAATGCTTAGTTGTCGTAGCTACCCACATGCTTCCACCTCACCAGCTTGGTTTATTGCCTTTCACTGTGAGATGTCTCACACTTATTAAGCCACGCAGAGACAAGTGAGCTCTGCGAATCGGAGCTGAGCGCTGCAGATCAATCACGCTGCGGCTCCGCGGGGGAAAGTGTTGCATGCCCCACCCCCCACCACCCCCTCTCACATCTGCTCACCTCCCCCCTGATCTCACCTGAGTCTTATTTCACATCTCTTGGGGCAGTCAGCACTGTTTTTTTTTTTTCTCGATCAGGAACAGGAAGGAGAAAAGTCTGCGTTTTTAATCACAGCCTTTTTTAAAACACATAGTGGATTTGCGACATGGTGGCGCTAACACATCACCTATTATTCACCTGCAGTATCTGAGTAGTTCTGCTGTTTATGGGTTGTCATAAAATTTTTATAACAATTTGGGGGGAAAAAATTGCTTGGATTTTTTTTTTCCAAAGATCCAAAAGTCATTTTGTTTCTGAGAGCAAGATATTGATGATCGCTGTAGGTTCATTGTGGAACAGAGCACGGCTCAGAGAATCCATCATCCATTATCTATACTGCTTATCCTCTCTGGGTTACAGAGGAGCTGCAGCCAATCCTGGCTGACATTGGCTGAGAGGCAGCGTATAGCCGGGACAGATCTCCAGTCCATCATATTCCCAACAGGCAACAACCAAAACATTAAGATTAATCCTTCGTTTTTCAAACTGTTTCTGAAATATTCCTCATTTCCTTATATTTACACTCAGTGATGAAATTTTGATTTCAGAGGTGGGGGGGCACAGCCAGTCGAGTAGCGTGTGGGCAGTCTAAACTAAGGGAACCGAGCTTTAGCTTAGTTTTCCGCTTGGTCCTAGTGCTTGACGCGTCTCTGTTTACTGTAGCATAACATTGTTTTGGACGGTAAAAACTGCAGGGGACCAAAATGGCCCTTTGAAAACCTGCAGGGGACATGTCCCCTGTGTCCCTCCGAAATTACGCCCCTGTCTACACTGATTGCATGCAAACATCAAGAAGTTGACAAAAAACATGTTACCGAGCTGCACCATGTGAAAATAGCATGAGCTACAGAGGATGTCCGCAGTGCTGAGATCTGACTGCTATCATGTAATGAAAATTAATGAGATCACCTGTCAGTCAAACTGTGGAAAACCACCGGACACAGTCCTCCACAGAAAATCAATAGGCTTGGACATCATTTTGAATGTGGAAAACAGACCTCATGTATATCTGGCAGGACCAGTGAATCCTGCCTGTGCTGTTTGATTATGCTTTTTTTTAATCCTATAAACACCACATGGGAAGGAGGTCGGCGTGATTTTACTGTGCCAAACTTAAAACATGCTGACATAATCTTTTTGTCGTGCCGACATCCTCTGATTGAGCTTATTCAGTAGTATTATTGAAAACATAAATACTTGGGTTTAAATCAAAGTGTTCAGGGGCTTTAAAGTTTAAAACTTCAGCCATAAATCTTCCTCGACGCCTGTGCAAGTTATGAATTTTTATGTGCAGGTGATGTGGGTCATTCTGGAAGCACTGACTAACATTTAGTAGTTGTGCTGCTGATGGTGGGAGCCCCACCACCAAACATTCATACTGCTTGTTTGAGGATGATGACGCCTGCACCATGATGTACTGGGCCTCCTGGAAGAACCAGACCCTAAAACACATTATTATTAAGTGTTGTTGATTTGTGGAATAGACCTTTACACCTGCAGTCAGTGCCCGTCATCTACTAACAGTCTGTTTTTCTTTTACATTTAGACCTTGAACCAGATGTAAGATGAGCTATGTATGTCACGCTGTTGAATCTGTCAATCTGTGTTTTTGTCCTGTCTCCATGTTGTTTTGTGATTTCCTGTTTTATTTTGAAAAGTAACTCTCCACTCATTTCAGGTCACTTACCCTTCTCCATGTGCTTGGATCTGATTGTCTTCCCAGATCCTGATTGTTTTCACCTGTTCCCTAATTACCCCCATGTGTGCTTATAGTCTGCGTCTCCCTTTGTCCTGTGCCAGTGTGTCTTGTCCCATAGTCAAGCTTCAGCGGCATAATTATTGTCTAGTCAAAGTTTGTATTTCTCTGTCTCAGTTTGTAGCCTCATAATACACTCCAATCTCCTGTGCTTGACAATATAACCAAGGCAGATTTAATCCGTTGATGACATTCTGTTCACCATATCATCTTCATAACCCCTATCTATTTACCAACAGGCTTTTTAAAAATAGTGTATGATTTATAATGAAATGTATAATATGTTACGTTCAGCAGTTGTGGGAGAATAATCCGACTCCAACAGCTGCCTCAGAGTCTTATTCTGCAGCTATATGTCCAGTATTAGCCTTTGTTGCACTGACAACATCCTATAATATGCAGCTAATTTCACCTCAGCTCATTTGCCAAGTATCAGGGGAGTTTTTACGTCATAATAAATCTATAATAAAAGGATTCATTTGCCGTTTTTCATCCTTGAAACTGAAACAAGCCGTTCATGACAAGTTTGTACAGTTAAGAGACTGAGGTGAATCCAGCCTGAAACGCTGATAACAAAGGAGGATCAAAAAAATCGGAGAGGTTAAGAGGCTAGGTGTACGAAACTCGTTTCCCATTAGGGTCAGTAAAATCACAGGAATTTTCATATATGGTCTTAGGGGATTTGACTTGTGTGTCTACATTTCTGTAAGTTGTGGAAATCTTATATAACTTGGGGCAGCAATGATTTTCCTCCTCGGCTGCTCGGATCCTCTCTGCTTCTCCTTCATCCGTAACTGAAAACAGCAGCGTGCTTCCCCCCCCAGCACCTGCACCTCACTGCTGTCTGTGAATAGCAAAGGCGTCAAAACACCTCCCTATCCCTCTCTGTTTCCTCCTTCCTCTCGCAGTCTCGCCGTTGCCATCCCTGCCTGCCCCTCGCCCTCACCCCTCCCACCTCATAGCCGCAGACACATAATCGATATCCGTGCCGCGAATATTGGTCAAAGTCTTATTGACTTTGTTTTTTCTGGAAGACTCCATAAAGAGTCATGGGGGAGATTCTGTCACTGGCTGTTCCATCCCCTGGCATTAAAACTTGCTCCTTTCTCCTCTCCCTGACCACTGGAATACCAAGTAACAGTGAATGGAGACAGCAGTGCCACTTTCCTCCTGCAAGAGAGGCATGGTTCATCGCCCTGTGATGAGAATACAAACAGCAGTCTGGGCTAATCAAAGGCTGAAGAAGCCCTCCTGTGGTTTTCTGTGTGTGTGTGTGTGTGTGTGTGTGTGTGTGTGTGTGGCTGCAGGACATTCAGATGAGTTAACATTCAAGGAAATATAGATATTATTTTTTGAACCTAAAAATGACGGTGATGATGTTGTTGCTAATGTTGTCAAAGTGTCCACGGACAGACAGAAGTCAGTAAAGGACAAAAAGTAATAAATTCACCTGTGTAGTAAGTTTAATTTGTAATATTGTATAGACATTTAAAAAAATTCCACGTATGTTTAAATGTGTAGTTGATGTGGAATCAATATATCTCTGCAGACCAAACGTATGTCTCTTGTGAGGACGTGTTCTCAGACACGATATAATTATAATGAATCAGTGTACATGAGGATATTATAGCTTTAGTATGAGCATTATTCAAATCAAGGCCGCACTTTCTCTGCACCATGAGATTTCCCGCAAGGTGTTGTGACAAGACGGGAATGTTGATGTCGGACAAGACTGCACCATGTTATGTTCAGTTCCGTCCAATCCTATTGTTTGAAAAAGCCTCTTTTTACAACGCCTGCCACCGTAATGATGCAGCGTGGTTAATGACAGGAAAAGACTCACTTAAGGTGACTAATGCTAATTAACTATTTATTATGGTAAGGTAATGACTGTGGTTATGCTTGATATAAAGCCAGTCGGATGAGGAGCCACACATCTATTCACCATCCAATACTCACTCCCTTCTTTTCCATAGCAACGATAAAACTCATTACTGTTTTTAAAGTTGTTACTAGGTGCAAACGCCTTCAGTCTTCAGCACTGAACATAGGCACTGGATGTGCTGCTTATGGTGGGATGGATATATATATATATATATATATATAATTTGCATACTGGGCTGTGTATGTAGATGTAGGTAGATGCAGTACATCAGCGAAGGAGGCCTGTGCAGTGACAATGCAGACAGATGTGGTCACAGAGTACACAGACGGGATAATTCCAGCCTACACATCCCCCTATGGTGAACATGTGGGATAATCCTGTTGAGGGGAGGCCACAGCTGATGGCTGTCATAATGACAGGGAATTGACCAGGTGACAAAGCTTTGAGGATAAGAGAGGATCAAGTTGATTTGCGTCAGCACAAAATGCTATGGATATAGATGTATAGGAGTCTTTGAACATGCTTCGTTGGCAGGAAGCGTAGGCGTGCGCTCACAGGATTGGCGCATGGGTGGTGCTGGCTGAGTATGATGTCTTTATCCCACGTGCTAATGAAGGCCAGGACTGTCAGCGAACAGCTGGTGGAACTCAGCGTGATGATGCACACCTTGGGAGATGGGTTTTGACTACATTTATTAATCATCAATCAAACTTTATTTTCCTGTGTCGCTATGCCTTAATTTAATGCAGAAAGCTCTTCTCTTGTAAGGACTTGTGCTATAGTTTAGATGTGCATGACACAGTCTACGTCTGGCATGTTGTATTATTAGATCTGCGTCTCAGGACTTTTCTGCCATGGCAAATTACAGTCTTCCAGACTGATGGTAAGCAGCAGGTATAGTTTTTCTCATTTTTCACTCGACTTTTTTTTTGTCATCGTATTGGAATGACCTTGTTTCAGCTTGACTGCCTCCTTTAAAATCAATATCCTTTTTTCCCCACGTTAAAATGTGTGAAGACAACAGGGAATTAGCTTATTGCATTTGAAAAGAGAAGACTCGATATTGCTAGAAATCTATGCGGTTCACCAGTTCGGTTATGAGCTTCCATAATCCCTGATGGCATTAGATTGTACCCCCATTGGAGAGAAAGAAGAGAATAAGATTGTGCTGCTTGTTGGACAATATATACAATAATATAAAGCATATTGCAATGCTAAAATCGTGATTTCTTTGGGCCCATTGGTCCCAGAAATGCATGGCGAGACAGTGATCGACACAATAATAATAAAGCTAACTCTTGTCTGGCCGATGGTAAAAAGAGATTGCCTCGATATCAGATGTTTAGCTGAACTTCATCATGTTTTGTCCCTCTGTTTTCAACAGCGTGGCAGCTCTCAGACTGAATCATCTGAGCTGTCAACAGCTTGTTTTTGCAGGAGTAGATAAGAAGTTAATCGTTTCTCGCAAAGATATCAACTCATAAAGGACAAAAACGCAACCCTGAATCCCATTCTTTCACCAGTCAGATGATTTCAGGTAAATGCCCCTCTGCTTTGTTCTAGTTTCACCTCGATGTACCTCTCTTAAGAAACTGACATCCCACTTTTTAACAGATGCTGCTTAACAGGAGACAAATTCTGACAGAAGCAGCTATAGACTCCGGGATGATATAAAGGAGGATTATTTCTTGTGTAGCTTAACTGAAATCACCCATGCTCAGGCTTGAGACATACTGACAGAAGAACATCAAACATCTTCAGACTGGTCCAACCTGGTCATTCAAAGACGTCAGCTGATAGAATCAACTCTCAGTCTATCTCACACCTTAAACTTCCTGTTGTGTTCGGGTCAAATCTGACCGATTTACAACTTAAAACTCTCATAAATATTGTGTTTTACATCTGATTGCCTCAAGGCCTTATGATATCCTTCTCACTATGCACTTGAACATATAAAAGTGATGATCACCTCTTTCACTGAATTTTGAGTGTTTTAATCAACCTTGTTACACCTGTGGTGTTCCCGGTCAAAAGTGACCGCCATAGGAAATGAATGGGTATCCAGACTATATTGATCCATTAGACAGAAAACATCCCCATACACACCACCCCAACTCAGTCAGTCAGTCAGTCAGTCAGTCAGTCAGTCAGTCAGTCACTCACTCACTCACTCACTCACTCACTCACTCACTCACACTGAACAATGTCTTTTGCGGGTACACATCTCTTTCCCGCGTTTATGTACTGATCCTCCCACGTGAACCAACTTCCTGATGAAACAATGTATCATATCTTCACACAGAATAGACAGGTGTCTATTCCCACGCTTTTGCGCCTATCCCCCACATGAACCACACCTTCCAGACTAATCATCATGTCCAAAAACCTGGTCCAGCTTTTTGGACATGATGAAGAGGGCACTGAAATTGAACCAGAGATAGAGGAGGATGTCTCGAAAGTGGAAGACAAAACAGATTTTGATCCAGACTTTGAGGAGACTGACCAGTCAACAGATGGAGAGGGAGAGGCACCTGAAGAACAGGAACCCGAGGAGACATTCCAGTCCAAGAGTGGACACTTGCTCTGGTCTTCATTCCCCCTGGACAGAGGAAGTAGAAGGAGAGTGGAAAACATCGTAAAGATGACGCCAGGGCCAACACGGTATGCGACATCTCGTACGGATGACATCAAGTCCAGCTTCCAACTCTTTTTACCAGAGTCCATTGAGGGAATTATACTGAAGTTGACAAACCTGGAGGGGAAGCGTGTGTTTGGGGACACCTGGAGAGAAATCAACCTGGTAGACCTCCAAGCCTACATGGGTCTGTTGATTTTAGCAGGAGTATATCGCTCAAACAATGGAGCTACAAAAAGACTGTGGGATGGAGAGTGTGGCAGGCCTATAGTCTGGGCAACTATGTCCTTACATCAGTTTCATGTCCTTTCAAGAATTATTCGATTTCATAACAGAGATACATGACCCGTCTGCTGGCGAAATTACAAACTGGCTGCCATCAGGAACATTTGGGACAGGTGGGTGGAGCGCCTACCACTTATGTTCAATTCAGGCCCTGAGTTGACAGTTGATGAGCGCCTGGTTCCTTTCAGAGCCCTTCATGTTGAGTTTGGTCTTTGGTTTTCCATTTATTGTTTACATTACATGTTCATTTTGTAATACATTTTCAGTGCCGATTTGTATTTTCACTGCAGTTATTTTATGTCTAATTCTATATATTCATGTTAAACACTACTTTGAGACATTGTTCACAGCTTAAGAATGTTGAATAAAATCTTGGTAGTGAAAAATGTTTTTTGTGCTAATTTAAGAGCAGTTAAAACAGACCGGTCAATTTTGACCGGGAACACTAAAGTAAGGGGCGGGAGGTGAACACGACAGGAGGGTTAAGTATCTGTTTTTCTTCAACGTCTCTCATACACCTGAAGAACCTGCAAGCAAGGAAGAAGATACAGGGACTGGTTTCTGTTCCATGTTTGAGCAGCCTTTCAGTCCATAAGAGGCAGAACAGAAAAACTTTTATACCTGTAAATTGATTTGCATATGTCATATGCAGATAGCTCTTATGGAGACTGGCTTAAAGTGCTGCCTGGATCTTCAAGTGCTTCTGATTATGACTCATAGAAATATCATGGAAAATCTCACTGAGTCGGATGAAGGTCTTGTAAAGATCCAGTCCAGTCACAGCTATGATGAAGAAAAATTATTGATTATCTTAGGTACTTTGGTTGCTGCTTGTAAGAAGACATCCTCGATTCTGATTTCTCCTCAGATCTCTTCATTTCCAACCGTGTAATAAAACATTTGTACCAATCTGAACACACAACAATCAATTTATATCTCGATTCTCCACGTGCTTCAACCTGTAGAGAGGCTCCGATTGTTGCCGGAACTGAAGTTGCACCATCCCTTTGTGAAGATGGAGGAACTTATTTCTCTTTTCAGCCATCCCACTTTCTATTGCACCGTTCAGAACAAAGACCCAAAGCCTCACCACAGCAGTAATAGCAATATCAGTCAAATGAAGAGCGTATGCGAGAGGGCAGGAAAGATAGGCTTCCGAGAGTGAGATAAATTGCAGGTTTTGTTTGAAATCCTGAAGAAACTCACAGGTAAATAGTAGTTAGCTGTCAACCACCAGGGCACAACTCAACTTAAATTGAACTTAAACTCGCACAGTCCCAGGGTACTTTTCAACGTGTTAAACTCTGCCACCTCTTCCACCTCCACCTCACACTCAGCAAAATCGGTCTCCCAATATGAGGAGTACCTGATTTTCTTTCTTCCTGAAAGTATTTGACACAGTAGCTTGTATTATTTCACCTGTAACCACTTCAGCCATCTCCTCAGAGCACTACCAGCCTCCCTGCAGCATCACTTCTTGACCTGTTCTCTCTGCAGTATCTGTCCATCTAAACTAAATGTTTCAAAGGTCTTACTGGACCCATTGGCCCCCACTAGGCTTCAGTTGGTCCCTGAACCCCAGCCATGTTCCTCGGTCCTTCTAACATGCAGCAGTCTCTCTTCAGAGTACTGACAAGTGAAGCTGCATTTCTAAGAATCATAGCTTATAACCTCCTTTTAGCTGGATACAGCTCTGTCCTCCTTTTCAGGTCTAATTGCTGCCTTCGACACAATAGATGTATCTTCACCTCTAACTGGTTTTATTTGTAATTATTCATTCAAGACTCATCATGGCATCCATCACATGTAGTGTCCCCAGAAAGTCCCACAAATGTTCGATATGTGTTGTTTCTTTTTTTTTTTTTTTTTTTTTGCTGCCTGTAATTCAAAAACACAACATTTCTCAAAACAGTTGTGTACTGTGATGTTTTGTTTTGGATTAACTTGTTCACATTTTTCTCCAGCTAGTGGGAATGCAGGAACAAAAGTTTCAACAGAAACAAAAGGGAGCACGCACACACACGCACACTCACAGACACACACACACTGCTTGAGCTTATTTTAAAACCCTGTTGTCTGTCAACAAGGTGCTGTATTGTCTCACTCTTCTTATAATAGATTTCCTCTTCCCGCATCACTCTGTCAGAGGATTGATATCATCTAAACAAACCACCACAATGTCTTATATATTGTTGTTATTCAGTGTTTCAACATCCCAATAATCTCGATAAATACATTCTTACAAATTCTTACAGTTATAAAAAAAATGCCCTTATAGCTGCTTAGACTGCACTACATTTATAGCGTGGTATAGTTTTATATAAAGATATTTAAAAAATACCAGCTGCTTATATACAGCTTTAAAAAGCTAAGTGAAGTTAGTGTGAAGCTTATTGTCACACATATTATCATTAATATGGCTGTGTAATTAAAAAGTGAAAAAGTGAAGTGAAAGTGAAGGAAAATGAATTTGGAAATATAGTTTCGTAAAAGGTCACATCCTCATTATTGCGTCCTCACTGCATGTGAAATGATCCCGGAGCACTGTGTGTTTATAATAATATACTGTGATTCTATTCTCCAAAAAGGGCTCCCATTGGCCACAGCCAGGACACAAAACTGCAATTTTTGTGCCACCAAAACGGAGCCAAAGTTGAATGACCACATCAGACCTGCTTTAATAAATCTTCTCCGACTGCTCCCGAGTCACTGGCCAAGGCCAAAGTCTGCACAGTCTTTTAAAGAAGGAGGATAATCTGAGTGTCTAATAGGCCCCAGCGCTTAGTCTAGCCCTGTGGTCAAGACACAACAGCAGCCAGAGTCGAAACTACCTTCTGCTGTTATATACACACATGCATATTTTTATGTTTTATATATAAAAAGTTATCTATAAGTTATTATAGAAATGCTGGGGGTCTGGTTGTGGCAGTGCATTAGTACCTGTGTTACTTTCATTCACTGCCTTTTTGTCCTTACATACTTTATTAAATTAAAATGAAATAACTTTGTCTGCTCAAGTCATTGCGTTAATGTAATGTATTGACCATAGGTGTAATTCTGAATAGCTGCTGATTGTCTGGCAGTCTCTCCGGGCCCTTATCAAAATTAAATATAGCATATTATCAAAATTAAATATAGCACTGAACTGCAGATTTTTTTTCCTTCAATTTATTTTGCTTTGGAGTCTCCTCTTTCAAAATGTAGTCACTTCATGTCATATCTCTATGTTATAGATAATATAGAGAGGAGGAAGGGTCATAAACTATGTATGGCACTAAGCATATATATATTATTTATCTGATTTGCATCGAAAAGAGATACACAATATGCAAACAACAACAAGAACAACAGCAACAATAATAAATGTAGCCCAGTTCTGCAGGTAAGAGGGTAAGAAGGTAAAGGTACCCTGTCTGTGATGATCAATGTCCTGTCACATTATATATCAAGCTAATGTCTAGCAGCACATTCTACAGTAACTGGACTGTTTATACCTTGTTTATGCATTCCAAACGCCCTCATCAGAGAATAAGTATAAAGTTATACGTTTCTGTGTGTGTGTGTGGTTGTAAAATATTTATAAAGAAGTGATGCAATCAAATACAATCAAATATGAGGACCCTTTCTGACCTCTGACTTGCAGATGAGTGATCTGCACATGTGATCTCTGGGTTTGTTCAGCTGTACCAGTCCTGTGAAAGGATGCAAAACTCAGCGCTCTCCTGGAACGTCTTCAGAGAGACTGTGTTTCTGCTTGAGACTGCATTCTCACACAAAGCCAAGCAGAGGTCAACAAAACCGTGCAGGGCCTTCTCATTGTCTGAGACCTGGCTTCTGATCTGGCCAGCGACGCTCCCTCAGGCGCCATTATTTTCCCTCTTTGATATAATGGATCAAGAAGCTCTTGCAGAGGGAAGAGATGTTCAGAACTCAGTGTGACCCAAGGCCCTTCTACCTCCGGCTACTGTTCTTCATTTGTAATTATGCCTTAAGGGGAACAGGCCAAAGAGGCTTTCCAGCTGCAGCTTCAGCTTCAGCCCCCAACTCTGGAAGAGAAGGACATAGGAGCAGGCTGTGGGGTCAGTGTGACACACAGGCCACTTGAGCTGAGCTGTGTGGTTTTACTAGATTAAATCCCTGAGATGGAGCAAAGGCGGAAAAAAAAATCTGGCTCTAACATCCACTGCAATACTATAACGTTGTCTAGTATTATTAATATTATTACTACGCACTAGGACACTCCCAGTCATAAACTGTAATTGTGTAATAGGAACCAATACGCAGCACAGCAAAGCAGCAATAACTCAAGTGATCCAACCAAAAACTGATGAACAGGGTTTTTTTTTTTATTATTACATATAAGTCAATTTTGGTGGAGGCACAGAAGACAGAGAATAGTGTTAGGGTTTTAAAATTCCTTAATGTTATTAATGTTATTGTTTTTGACGCTGAGAAGTGAGTAAGTGATCTCTATCTAGGTCAGGAGGAAGCAGCGGGTTCATGAGGAGCCACCTCACCGCAACAGCAGAGCTGCCACACACGCAGCTCAAAAATGTTCAGTCGTATTGTGGGATCAGTTAAACTAATACTAATACAAATAAAAAATAATAAATAATAATAAAAATACTAATAAACGAATACTACCACTGTAGCTTGCTATGAGTTGCAGTATCATTGAGTGTTATTTCCATGGTATTGTTCCACTCTGCAGCTAAAGTAAATGTAATTAGTTATATTTTATGTTTATAAAAAAATCTGTTAATTTCATATCCATGATTACCTCATTTTCAAAGTCACGCCTCATCTGAGAATTAAATAGAATTCCTTCATCTGTTCTTAACAAGGCCTCGGATAATGACCTCAACCCAGTGGTAATGACTCATGCAACTATAATTGATATGCAGTAACTGTAAGGATTTTTCATTTGTAAAACCGACTGATATTTTGTGTTAAATAATATCTACTTTTTCAAAACTGAAGCTTAATGAAATGACAGTATAAACAGTATAAATGTTGCACAGGCAATTAAATGGCTTTTTAAAGTTTTGTGCAATGACATAAATAATGCTAATGGCTGTCGAGACTGTGAGTGATACATTTCAGTGTAATTACACCTTGGCATTTAGGGAATTAATTGGACTCACTCTCTCATGTCTCCCATGTACATAAACATTTACAGCTTATTTTTAGTGTTTTCCTGTAAAAAGTTAATCAAATGCAGTACACAAAATCTGCAAACTGGGTAATACATGTTGTGTAATATTTTAATTTATATAAAATATCATAAAGTGATTTATTATTTGCAACACTGCATTAATATTTTCAAATAAATACCCCTCAGCTATATTTAAAGTACACAGACTCTTAAGTATTACTCTTGTGGACATATGAGTTGACAGTGGTGACTGATGAGGGGTCCCAGTGATGCATGACCCAGATCATGTCAGCCTATCAGCTCACTGTCGCCTCCAATTAGTTCCCATCACTGTGCTGGACACCCTGTCGGCTCCTCCCCTCCAGCACTCAATGTGGACTCTAACCTCCTGTTACTTTATTTATTTGACCTTGGACAGAGAGAGAGAGGAGCAGCTGCTACTTTTTTTAGTCTCCACTGGAAGAATGAGTGTGTAATGAGTGGCAGGGTGGCTAAGCCTCCCTCCTGTTGAATGTCAGCATATACCTGCAGTAAATCCATAACTGGGTCCCTGTGATCATTATATTACAAATGAAAATTCAATTAGGGAATTAAAGGAGATGTGTATTTCTGTTGAACACTTGAAAACTAATTAACCGCCGGTGTCTGAACCTTCCAATCAGTAAAATAATCCACGAGCATATGGTCCATTATGGGCCAGATTAATTGGTTCACTGATGTCCTGGGGCATATAAGCTCCTGGTGAAACGCACAAGTGCTCTCACATACACACACACTCTCTCTCTCTCACACGCACACACACACACACACACACACACACAAAGAGAGAGACAGTAAATGGAATCAAGAATTTCACTGTAAACTTTAAGAAAAATGAAAGGACAGAGATTAGTTATTACATGTCACTTAACTGTTAACTTATTTATTTGTGTTATCTGTGTTCACTTTAGTCGGCAATAAAAGTTTTTTTTTCTTTTTTTTTTAAGAAAGTAATGTAGAGTAATCTCTATATGGGGAAACTACCAGATGGC